>DWNA01000581.1:0-21289 GCA_018249835.1 Heliconius besckei | reverse complement strand
ACCAGAGCGAAGAAATTAAAATATTACATTTATATATAATAATTTGCTCGAGCGGGAATCAAACCCACAACAGTCACACTTTGTGCCCCTGGGTCACGAATGACCTCTGTATACTTGTAGTTCATTATCATCCAGTCTTACAGCCAGTAAGTCAGCGAAATGCAATAACTAAAGCAATGGCTTTCTTTCCATTTTAGATTTAACACGTCCGCACACAAATGAAGCTAGTGTTGCCGATCGACAGTTGACTATCGATAGGCTATCGATATTCTATCGATAGTTGTCCGATAGTAGGACTATCGATATTTTAATCGATAGTATCGATATTTCGATAGTATCGATACTATCGATAGTTCAAAAGAGTACAATACTATCTCCCAGTCAAAAAGATATCGATACTATCGATAGTATCGATACTAATGAATTTTTAGGAAACGATAGTATCGATAGTATCGAATCGCGATATAGCATACAATCGATAGTCCAAAACAATCGATAGTATCGATATGATCGATTCTATCGATACTATTGTTTCCTAGACATTCAATAGTATCGATACTATCGATTGTATTGATGCTTTTCTGATTAGGAGATACGATACTATCGATAGTATCGATAGTATTGCACTTCGCCGATAGTATTGTATTATTCTAAACTATCGATAGTTTCGATACTATCGAAAATATCGATGCTATCGATTGTCCTATCGATCGCATAGGCTTTTTTAGATTAAAACTATCGATTGCGAAACAATCGATAGCTTGGCAACGCTAAATGAAGCTCCTGATCGACTACGTCACATTTTGCGACGAAATATTGTCAATAATATGAATATTATTGGCAATTCGTACTTTATTGACAATATTATTGTACGTATGTAGCCAGGCTAACGACATGTAAAATATATACTCGTATATTTTTAAAAATATATACTTTTATCTAACTTTTTTAAAATATATATTTCGAGATTGAGTTTGAGCGATTGGGAGCGAGCAAGCAGAAGCGAAGCCTCATAGTACAGATGTAATAAAAAGACTTTCCATTCAACCAATCTGCAGCTTATTTATTTTATTTCAATTTACAAGACTATTTCAACCGGTGGCTGGTTCGATGACTCTCTTTTTTAATATAATAAATATTTAGATCAGATCATAGAATATTAATTTAAATGAATAAAACGATACCATCAAAGGTACTGAACAATAGTATCAATTATGTTTGAAAGTACAGTGCAATAAGAAGTTTTTTTTATTTTTTTTTATTTTCATACTATTGTATTTATCTTCTTAAAATAAATTTATTGTTTCTACTTTCTAGTCGTACTTTATATTGAATTAGCTATTGTGTCGCGCAGATAACTAAGACTTGCGATGGTTAATTGTCTACATTTACTTCCATTTAAATAATAAACGATGCTATTGGCTACTTGGGAGTCACTCTGCGTCGTCATTGGACCGAAACCAATACTGTTTCATTGATGATTGAATGATTGAATAGCTAGTTGAGACACCGATTCGAATTGACACAATTTATTTGTCAAAATACCGTATAAACATAATTGGTTTTCTTCATTATTTTTCATAATTTCCATCTCTTCTATCCCCCATTTGTTGAAATACAGCGATGTCGACTTATAGAACACGAGCAGTGTAGCTACGTCTATTATATGTATGTGCTATTTCTGTTATCTCGCCGTGACTCCGTGAGTGAGTGAGCATCAGACTAGCGTAGCTCGTACCGTTCTTGACCTTAGGCCATCAGTGCCCCGATGCATTTTTGTTGTGTAACGACGCCAAATATTAGACACGAGCGATGCCAAGTTTCCTACCACCTCGTGCTACTCACTAGATATTTACTAAACTTGTAAATAAATCTTATACCTCCGCGGAAATTCATTCACTATCTGTCAAATTTTCTTATTGGAATATGGTACGGAGTGAATAATGCTCATTGATGCGTCTTAGCTGTAAGTCCAGTTGAGTGCTGTGATGTGTGTGCTGAGGTGTTATTTTTGTAATCTAATAAGGCCACTTTATTTTTAGGTCATTCGCATTTCTGTTAACGTACACAATTATCGGAGTTAGTTTTAATAAACAATACGTTCGTATTATCGGCACGGCTGTGCAAATACATTGTAATGAATAGTTGAGGATTCTGTAAAATGAAAGCCTCCTAGTGGACGCTTGTGATAGTTGATCACATGATACAATATATGGTACAATGAGTGAGGATTCGCAACATGAAGGCAGCAATAAAAGTCCATCATTGGCTGCATCCAGTGAAGCTTGTCTGCCAGAAGAGTGCGGGCCAGAGAAAGACACCTCACCATACTCTTCACACACAAACATTCCCCAGGTATTAGCGATTATTGTTTGAGTTTCATTTTTATTACACATTTTAACTTTCATAATACCTAAGTGTTAGGAAACACAACATTAATAAAATTACAAACTTTATTTCTTATAGATGTAGCAGTTTGATATAATATTTTTTAGAAATTATACCTTGATGATATTATTTTCTTTAAATAGATTTTAAATTATTTAACAAACAGCAATATTGCAGATGACAGCAAGCTCGGCGCTCCCTGAAAGTAATAAATGGACATGTGAACTATGTACCTATGAGAACTTTCCACTCTCACGGAAGGTATTGTCTCGTTTTTGTTCTACTCTTCATACATTGACCTTGGCTTTTTTAAATTATAAAAACGACTTTTATCATTAATAAATAGCTCTCGCAAGTATGACTATGTACCAATACAGTTTTGTATTTGTAGTAAAATTATAAATATAAAGATTGAAAACATGTCAAATTTGTAACAATTTATAACTCCTCTGTCTTGATGGAGGCTGACAATTGATGCCTCTGTGGTGCATTCAGGCAGCATCTGACTGTTAACTTAATGGTTGCACATTTGTTTCCCATTCTATATTCAGGATAAAGAGTGAAGCTAAACAAATGAACTTTATTTATTGGTAAAAGTCCATCTTGAACAAAAAGAATTAATAAATGTAATTCATTTAAAGGTATGCAATGTAGTGGCTACTTTAAATACATTGTTATCATGTTATTGATCTTTGACTTTTAACAATTACATTCTTTTGTTTTTCAATGTTGCTGTACTATAATAATGTAATGTCATAATTCAAACAGTGTTTGTTGTGGTTGAAGACCTTGCTGCATAGCAAGGCACATCATCTGATTGTAAACATGACAGTTGTGAGATTAATTCTTACTCAGAGGAAATGTAAATAATTTATGTCCACATTTTGATAAGAAGACAAAGCATAGCCTTAAGTTCTGACACTCATTGTTACATAAAACTCCGCACACACACACATAAGCCTATCCGCAGGAACACCGGCGTACACGCCTCATTCCGAGAACGAGTCGTAGGTATTGGTGATACAGTTGTTTAACCTTTAGTAGTATTTTTATAACTACTAAAGTATAACTTTTGTACTACTAAAACACTTACTAAAGTGTTTACGTCAATGGTATCTATACGTAATTGTGTCACACGAAATACAGGAATGGATAAAAATCTTGAAATGAAAAACAAATCCTACATCCAAACTGTTGAAGTATCTTGATTAATTTCTTTTGGAATGGGTTTGAAATATTTTACCCTATATGCTGTTTCCGTAAATGGTTCGCTGACACTTCCACTTCCTGTATAAAAGTGTCTTCATATGATTTACTGGCTTGCACTTGTGCATTTGCCCCTGTGGTGAAATGGAAATAGCAAAAAATTAATATCCTAAGCTCTGACTGCCGGTATCCTCTGTACTTATTACATTAAATCAATCAACATAATGCCTATTAGCCTTCCTCAATAATAATCCATTGCATTTTTTTTAAACCATTTCATTTCTTGCCTTTTTAATACTAGAAGACAATATATATTTTTATTATTTAAGAGGAAAGCTTTCCATTTTAAAATAAAAAAATAAATTAAACCTTTAACCACATACTGCAATAATCTCAAGGTAACAGTCCGGTAAAAGGTCCAAATATTTAGATAACTTTTCGTGTTCTGCCTTCACGAGATAAAGTATTAGTACTCTTACTAGCACAAGTGTAGGTTATTAATTTTCTATGTACAATGATTTCCAGTGCACAATGTGCCGCACCCATAAGCCCTCCTTAGGCGAGGATATATTCAAGTTACAAGATGGCGCCAGCGCACTGCCCACTGAGGAGGTCTGTGGTAAGAATTTTTTATTATATAAACTCTTGTTAAATCCCTTTTTCTTGAATATCAAACAAGGAGAAAGACGGAGAACAGAATATTCTAACACCAGGTTCCCTCTGCCTACCCTTCCTTATGCGGTATAGTGTGAATCAAAAAAATAAAAAACCGGGCAAGTGAGTCGGACTCACCCACCGAGGGTTCCGTAAAAAAATCGGAGGTCGCGAACTTTTTCTGAAATTCGGGCTTACCTTAGCCAGAGCCCTTTCCTCTGATACCTCAACTAGCGGCTTTAATAGCAAATTTTGCCCTCCTTTTAAGGATATTACTTTTTAGGATTTAACTACTAATGTTTAGTTTTTCCTGAATAAGTACTACATATATATGCTACCTGCCTGATTTCATATTTCTAGGTTAACCGGAAGTACTCTATTGGTTTTGATTCCTTTTATAGTGTCGAAATACGTGTTTTTTTTGTTTTTTAAGGCTGTTATTTCTTACTTCAACTACAAATTCAGGATTCAACTAAAAATGTACAGTTTTCAGATTTTTTACTAATCTAGTACTATCTGTAGATGCTAGTTGCCAAATTTTATAATTCTAGGTCAACCGGAAGTACTATATGAATTTTGATTTCCTTCATAGTGACGAAATACGCAATTTTTGCGGTAAAAACGGCTATATCTTTTTTCTAAGTAAATATAGAAATACGTTTTTTATAAGGGAATCATGGAGTCGTAGATCTGAGTATATGATTTGAATTTCACCCCGATATCTCCAAGCGTTCCTGAGATAGTGTCTTTACAAACAGATGGACGGACGGCCAGACAGACAGACAGACATACGGACAACAGAGTGATCTTATAAGTGTTCCTTTTTTGTTTAAAAAGGACGGAACCCTAAAAACAAAATATGTTAATAAATGCGTATTTTGTATATATTACTAAAGCCTAGTAAGTACGTTTTTTGTACAATTTCAGAAGCAGAGGCTATAGCTGAGAGGTTGAAGCCACTTCGGATATCGTCTCCACAGGGCCAGGCCAGTGCCTCCTCCGTCGTCAAATGGGCTTGTGCGGTTAGTTAATAAATCATTTTACTTTTGTTAATTTTCACTCTTTTAAATTTTCATCCGTTTCATCCGAACCCTCGCTAAAGGCTGTAGGCCGATGGAACCTAATGTTAAGGCACTCTGTGTTATATTTTGACACATTGTGAGTTGAGTGGCAGGATTCAACGCCGCCGCAATCGCCATATGTACCAGAGTGCGGAAATTAAATAATTCCTGATTGGGAATCAAACCCACAACCTTCACGTCTAATATTCAGTCAAATGAAACAGTGTTATTAATTAATGTAGTGAAAGTGTATAATATTTACAGTTAATAATCAAAAGCTAGAAAAATCTTAAAATCAAATCCACCACCACTTCAGGGGCGGCCACAACTTGTTGACCATACTGAAATATCTATTAATATTAATAAATATCTATTATCTTATAATGAAATCATATATGGTTAGTGTCTGTATATGCAAGATGTATAAGGAAAATTGTTATTTGTAACAATTATTAATGGTAATTGTACCATGAACTTAAACATGTTGTCGGTTTGTCTGTTTGTCTTGGCATTTGTTTACGGTAATCGAAGAAACGGCTTAACTGATTTAAATGCAAATTTTCACAATTATACTTTGTTAAACTTCCTTTTATATTTAGTGTTTATTTTATTTCAATGGGTTCATAAATAAAAAGTTTATTTGAGTATAAATTAATTTGTTTAACTAAATTCCTTTAAAATAACAATTTTTTTGAATTGGCTGATATTTAAAGTTTTAAGCTTTCATATCCAAAAGGTAAAACCAGACCCTATTATATTAAAACGAGACCCTGTATGACGATGAACAGAGATGCAAATTATGAACAGTCTTAATAATAGAAACAGTCTGCTTATCATTTTTACGTATGATATATTTCTGTTGCCTTATAACGACAAACGCTATAACGCAGGTTAAAATAAATATTTAACCTATCTTTCATACAACAAACGTGATTTTTTCCCGTTTTTATATACAAGATGGAAGCGTCAGCGCTAAAGAAATTAATCAAAATACCTCAACAGTTTAGACATGGGATTTTTTTTTTCATTTCACGATATTTACCATACCTGTATTTCGTGTGACGCAGTTACGAATAGATACCAATAACGTAAAAACTACTACAAAAATACTAATTAAGGTTAAACAACTCTGAACTTTATCACCTATTCCTATGTGTCCCTTTGATAGGCTTTTGTCCGGGCGTTATTCTTAATAAATTGCGTTCACTTTATTACATTAGTTGGCAGCTATCCTGCATTACATTCAATAGACATTAATTCCATACATGTTTATCCTCTAAATATTCTTGAACAGCTTTACTAGTTAGAACTTTTTTTTACAGATATTTTAAATTAATTTTGATAGTGGCAAACTTAGAATACACGTATACTCGCTCGCTCTCCCTTGCCAGACTCGCTCCAGTCAAATGATACCTTTGAAACAGACTGGAGCGAGCATTTCATTCCCAAGGCTTGGTATGCGTGAACCCGACTCGCACTTGGCCGATTATTTATTTATAGTTCGGATTTTTCAACTGTTATTGTTATGTTATGTTATTTCAACATAAAAATATAAGTTAATAAGTTTAATATAAGTATTGTTTTGCAGACTTGCACATATGAAAACTGGCCACGATCTACTAAGTGCGCTATGTGTGGCGCTGCCCAACCTTCATCCTCCGTGCGGCCTCCTATTGGTTTGTATCGTTTTATGTCTAATTCTAAAACTAGCTTTGTCTTGCGACTTCTCCATTTCAAGGTCTAGTCTATAATATTAGTAGTAGACGTGTCGCTGTGTGTTGTTTCAGATATTAATGACGTGTGTGTGAGTGTGAAGCAGACCTCGCTCGCGGAGGAGGAGGAGGAGGAGAGCGGCGCGCGACGCAAGCGACGCAGCCACCCCGACTGGCTGTGGCTGCAGGCGTGTATGGGTATGGCAGGTTTTATTTTATTTATTCATTTATTGAAGCTGAAGAAGATTCGATTGAGTGACAGCATATTATGCTACTCAGCGACTGATGACAACCTCAAAATTCACCACTGTCACCTAAATCGAGCGACAGTAACTCGTGCCATTTAACGAATGACGCTAACCTACAAATTCGCCACTATCACCTAAATCGAGTGACAGTAACTCACGCCACTCAACGAGTGACGATAACCAAAAGTATTACCTCCATGGAGCAATACAACCACTAACATAATCGCCTAAATCGAGCGATATGTTTGAGCTTAGCAAAGGATACTCAATTGGTCCGACTTCACTCCGCGTTCGGCACATTGCAGGGCCCCCGTCGTCATGCGTGTTAACGACGTAGACGTTGACGTGCTCCTCCTGCGACGCCCCGCCACAGCCGGCAGTACACAGGTCCTATTACCATTTCTCATTGAGAAATACATGTGCTTATTTGATCAGGTGTGGTGGAGGACGATCTGCGCTGCGTGGAGGCGTACCTGTCGGCGGGCGGCGACCCCGCGCGCGCGCTTCAGCCCCACGAGCTGCCGTTGCTGGACCGCGCCTCCGCCTTTGACGCCGGACACACCCTCGTGCACCTCGCCATCCGCTTCCGGCGCCAGCGCATTCTGTCCGCGCTGCTGGCGCGTATCTCCGGACCGCCCGGCCTCAAGCGTGCGCCCTCGCACGTGGCGCCCGATCTCGCCGCCGCCCTGCGCCGCCGCCTCGCCGCCGCCCTGCGCGCCGCGCCGCCCCCCTTCCCCTGCCGCTACCTCGACGAGCTGCCTGCCTTCGCGCTGCCCGCCGCCCTCGACGCCCTGCCGCGCCCCGCGCGGCACGCGCTGCTCGCCGAGCTCACCGACCGCGACGCCGCGCGCGCTCTCGCCGCCGACCCCGCGCTGGCGCCGCGCGGCCGTGTGCCTGCACGCCTGTTGCCGCTCTGGAACCGCTCGGCCGGCGACTGCCTGCCCGACGCGCTGTGCCAGGCCGCCTACGGGGTCAGCGACCGCGGGCACTGCCTGCGCGCCGCGCTGTCTGATACGCTGCGCGCGCGCGCTGCCGCCGCCGCGCTGTACGCGCGTTGGGCCGCCTACGAGCGCCGCGCCGCGGCCGCGCTGCACTACGCGCCCGACGACGCGCAGCTGCGCGCTGAGTGGGCGCGTCTGGTCGCCGCCGCCGCGCGTCCCGGCGCCGCGCTGCGCCCGCTGCACGTGTTCGCGCTGGCGCACGTGCTGAGGCGACCGCTGCTTGTGTACGGCGCCGACATAGTGGCCTCGCACCGCGGCGAGGCGCTAGGCTACGCCTGCTTTCGCGGCGTGTACCTGCCGCTGCTGTGGGAGCCCGCCTTCTGCTCTGACTCGCCGCTGTGCCTGGCCTACTCGCGCGGGCACTTCAGCGCGCTGGTGCCGGTGGAGGCGCGCGCTGGCGACGGAGGCGCGGGCGTGCGGCCACTGACAGACGGCGCGGGCGCGCTGCTGCCCGTGCACTTCCTGTCGGCGGCGGAGGCGGAGGACGAGGCGGGCGCGTTGCGGCGCTGGCTGCGCGTAGAGGCGCGCGCGGGGGCGCCGGTGGCGGCAGTGCGCGCGGCGCCGCGCGACCTTCTGCAGGCGCAGCTGCTGGAGGAGTGGCTCAACTACTACCGACAGCAGGCGGCGCCGCCCTACGGCGGGCCCTTCCCCGACTATTCCAGCGACGCCGACACCGACGACGAGTAGCATCATTGTTTACTGATATTTCAAAAATATATATTTCTTTGTTTCTCTTAAATTAACATATCGCTAATTAGTTGTTTCAGTGAAATAATTCTAATTCGGCGTATTTATTATATTATTTTATTAATATGTCTGTAAATAAAGTTACAAATTACAATTGATGTATGCAATGTTTACCTTCCGTCATAAATTACTTTATGTGGTTCATAGATATGAAGTGAGTGTGAGTAGTCCTTGCATAGTCAATTCGGTCGCTTTGCGCTATATTGATAATGTTGTAAAAAATCTCTACTAATGTGATAATTGCTCATTTTTTAAATATAAATCGGGAAAGTAACCTTCCTGTAGTGAGCTAGATGTATGCAGAGTACTAAAAATTTGGAATTGGACCTTAACTTAGTGTCTGCCTGCGGATTTACTTACAATCTATATGGTTAATATTATATATGTAACCAGAATATAATAATTAAATTTAAAACAGATCTACACAAATCCTTAGTGTTTATAGTTTCGCTAAAAACAATGCAATTTATAGTTTTACGGTTTATTACTATACAATAAGAGTTAATAAGCTTTGTTTATTCCTTGTTTCTACAAATTATAATTATACATATACCTTTGCCCTCAGTACCCTTTAAGGCCGCTCTGATATTTATTTTTAAAAACGTATAAATTTTTTTCTTCGAAACCGTCTGAAACCGCGGTTTCGAATCTAAGTTCAAATTTTTATACCATTTTAAAATATTTTTCTATTCCCAGTGTACACTATAAAAATGGGAATCGTATTGAAAACCGTCGTGTTTACAGTCAGATTGTTGAATTTGTAACTGACCAGGAAGCTGCACCAGCACTCAGCCCTAGTCAACGAAATTGATTTATACGTGAACTTGTCACATTATATATTGAAATGGAAAATTGAAAAAAGATTTCTGATTTAGATGATATAATACCAAATTTTATCATATATACAATGATTATAGTATTTTTGTATTGAAATTATGATTGTATGGTATAGATTTGGCTAAAAATTCATGTTTGCATAAAATACACGCAATGTAAATCCCACATGAATTTCTTGAATAATATGTATTTTTTGTTAAAAAATATATGTACTTTGGCTTTATCGCATTGAATAGGCATTCACATTGCTTATACACTGTATTTACTTGTAACATATTGGTTATTAATTTATTATAAATTAATAAATTGGAAGCTTCTTAACATGTTGATATATTTTTATGTATCTTTTACCTATGATCATTAATATTATTTATTAATTTTATCCTAGACATTATGCCGCAAATAATAATTTTATTTGTGTTTTTTATTTTTATTATAGTAATTAATAATCTGTATTAGTAGAACAGTACAGTAGTTTCAAATTCATGACAAAATATTACATATATTTATCATGTAGTTGTAAAAAGTATTTTTTCAACCGTCCCCTTGTCATTTAGGGGCTGCAACACACTTCTTAACTAAATGTATTTACAATAATAACGAATAATTAGAGTAGTTACTGAACGCTATACTAAGCTACATTTACAGCTTACAGTTACCAAGACATGGTACTTCCAGCTAACGCATAGATGGAATAAATTATAAGGAGAGTCTTACATATTTTACAGTATTGTACAGAGAGTTTAAGGTTCTAATATTTATTGTGTCTGCGGTTTGTGCACATTGATCCTCGGTGGGAAGCGGACTAGTGCCTGGTGGCGTTGTGGGATATATTACATAATTACCTACATAATTGTTATAAATGTGCGGTTCTTACAATCGCATTAACAGGTTCATTAGTCTAAGCACATTCGTGTTTTTCGCGTCTCAATTTTTTTTCCTAAATTGTAAATAAATTGTGGATATTCCCTGCTGTTATTTAAGTTATTTTTTTTGTTTATTTAACAAAACACGTACAATTAATTTTTAAATTATGTATCTATATACCTACGAAATTTAATCAATAAAGCACTTATTTTATGAAGCGTTCATGTTTGCCTTTTCTTTGAAATATCCTTTTTTTATTTTTGAAGATGAAGTATCTGGGCCTGACTCTGGATGGCAGATGGTTGTTCAAGACGCACTTCGCTCAGCTTGCGCCGAAGCTTGTGAACGCCGCAGGGGCCCTTGGCAGATTACTGCCGAATGTTGGAGGGCCGGATTCTCCTTGCCGACGGCTATCGGACGGTGTCATGGACGGCGGCAACTCCCTTGGCAAGCAATCCGCCTTGAGAACTACAGGCGAAAGTGCTTGCCAAAGTTCACGCATTCCGCGCAAGTGAGCGGTCACGTGGCGTGCAGCTATCGCAGGAGAAGATCATGCGGATCAGGAGAAGAGCGAATGCCCTGCCCGGCGATGGAAAAGCGACCTGGTGTCACAGGCGGCAGGGCTAGCGACTGTGGAGGCAGTCCGTCCCCACCTTGATCGCTGGGTCAAAAGGAGCTTTGGAGTCCTGACTTTCAGGCTGATGCAGGTACTGACGGGGCACGGTTGCTTAAGTAAATACCTGCATCAGATTGCACGGGAGTCGTCGCCGGTGTGCCATGAATGTGATGCCTCCGTCGATTCGGCACATCACACTCTGGCTGAATGTTCCGCTTGGTGCCCACAACGCCACGCCTTGATGACTGTAGTGGTTAGGCACCTCTCACTGTCCAGTGTGGTGGGGGCCATGCTAAACAGGGAGAGGAACTGGTCTTCAATGGTCTCCTTCTGCGAATCAGTTATGACACTGAAGGAGACCGCGGAGTGGATGCGTCAGTCCAGCGCTAATGCCAGGTTCACTCCGCCGCCGTAGGCCAGGGGGTAGAAGAAGGCGGTATGGAGGCATCGTCTACTCCCCCTAACCTAGAGGAGCTATTCAGGGTGATCCTCCTGCAAGTCATCGAGGCTGCGGATGCCCTAGGAGAAACCCCAGGGCACCCTGAAGGCGATGGTGGTCCGCAGTAGGCGGGCCTTCCACCGAGGCGTCGTAGTAGTGTGCGCGAGCAATCCTGCGGCGTCTCATTTTGATGGAGAGGGTTTCCGCTGGGTTTTAGTGGGCAGGATCGGTTTCACCAGTGAGTCCCAACAGTACCGCTCATTCGTAAGACCCTGGCCTTCCGTACATTTCCAAGAAAAAAACAAAAGGTACTTATATGTTAACTGCGAGTAAAGCGTGAACTCAATGAAAATATTGAGAACTGTTCGAAATACTTAAGTGGTTCGAAATACGTTATCTTTTATAGAACTAAATCCCATTACCTCTACCCATTTGTTAATTAAAATGTTTAATTGGAAATTAAATATTTGATAAATGAGACTAGATTATGTATTTTCTGTATAAAATGCATTGAGATATTTAGTGCTTTAGTAACGTTTATATAATGTAAGAAACTAATAAAAATTATAGTGATTTTTAGTTAGCGTGTGTTGGTGTTTTAATCAATTGCTATCGGAAATTATCATGAAAGTCTATAATCGCTAGTAGCTATATCGCTTGTGGACTCATATATATGTATATATATATGGAAAGATATAAAGTAAAATAATATAACTAAAATGAAATTTAGCAATTTCTTAATATTTAGTTTTGAATAGAAAACAAATAAGTAGTATAGGTGTACGTACTACGTTCTAACTATCACCTCAAAATAATTAGTTAACTGTAAACATAATTATGTTTTCTATAGTAACAAAATAAATAAAACGAGGCCACAGAAATAGCATTCAGGTGATAAGTAGTGTGTCTTATTAGATGGTATAACTCGAGGCGAGTCCGAGTTCTGAACGCACGCGCGCGCCGCCGACTGACAGCTGCGCCAGTGCCTGCCCGCGCCCTGCCTGGTGCCCGCCTAGTGCCCGCCTAGTGCCCGCCTAGTGCCCGCTGCTCCGTCCCCAACTCCCTGACACCTCAAATATATTATATTGAATACCGGCGGCCCACGCTATAATATATCAGTGTTCACGTGAAAATAACTAAAGTGCAGTTTGTGATGACGCTCAACAAACATTAGCGAGTACAGTGCGGTGAACGAGCAACTCCGTCAAGATGGGTGAGTGCCGGTGTTTTATTGCTGTTTTTTATTATATATATATTTATTGTAGCTATTTCTGAGTTATAAAAAAATATTAGAGAATGTCTACATTTCATTAATTAAAATTTTGTATTCATTTTATTTTTCTGATAAGTATTTACTTAAAGTCTCGCTAGCGGTGTCTTGTAATGTTGAAAATATCGATTTTTCCCAAGCATATGTCCAGAAAAAAAGGGCAAATTACAATTGTAATAGTTAAATGATATGTATAAAGATATGGTGAAGACAGAAGCAAAGTAGTAGTCTAAGCTAACGTGTAGATGCTTCGAATTACCACCACACCACTATTTATTCAATTCATTATTTAATTATTTAACGTAAAAGAATAAATAAATATTTCACATCAGAGACTTTATAAGTCTATCAATACAAGTTAAATTCACTAAGTGATTTCATTAGTGTGTTCATGTGTTGGTGTCAAATGAACATATAGAATGCCCTTGAGCCGCTGCCACCAGGTACATAATGACACACTGTTGTCATCTGAGACATCATCATCATCAGTCATATTTTTTACTAAAAAGGAAGTACTTTAAAAATGTACATAATATAACTTCACTAAGGTTACAAGATGTTTATAACAGACACAAGTTATTTATAAACTTGTTAGTTTGAATGAATATACAATTAATAATTATGGGCTAATTATTATATTGTTTAAATAAACATTAATTATAAATTGCACAGCTATGAACATTGTGGGTTTCATCTCCACTTGAGGTAATGAATCATTTTCATGTCCTGACCTTGAAAAGGAGATAAATTGTTGTGTTAATTTCTGCCACTCAATACTGGAGGAGTATTATATAAATGGTACAGTCTGTATCAGCTCTGCAGCTATAATCCAGTGTGTTTTATCAACTTGTACTCAAATTTGATAGGATCTTTTATACTTCGAATAGGAAAGTAAGCAGGGGATTATTTAATACTGGCGGCCTGCCAGCGGCTAGTAAACAGAGTTGACTGACACTCATATGTGTTGATGTCAATGACTAATTTAATTTACTTGTTCAGTGACAGCCTTAAATATAATGCAACAAAATTTGAATAAGGATCTATAATATTGTTTGTAAAATAATAATATTGTTTGTAAAATAATAATAATGATTGCATATTACACAAAATACCTAAATCAAATTAAATAATCCAATATCAAAATCTAATTCTAAATAATTAAATAAATCAAATATTGAATCGAAAATATTTAATTGAGAACCTCCTTGTTTTAAAAGTCTGTTAAAAATACAGATTTATCACAAACAAATACAGATTTATTGTAAGCATAAATAAGTATAGATATGGATTGCTTTATATTTGCAGGCAAACTCATGCCTTGAGTTCATTTAAATGTTGATAACTTTTTTTTTATTGAATTAATTTTGATGAAACAACCTTTAGATGTTAAGTTGAGTAAAAACAAGGCAATTGGTGAGTTTTAAGTAAATCAGTTCAATACTTTCGAAGATTAGTGTGATCATACAGAAAGACAGACAAGAAATTTAAAAAAAATGTTTGCTTTCTATTATTCTCTTTAAGTGCCCATTTCAGTTAAAAATACTAAATGTACAGATAAAATATTTGTACTGTTTAATTGAAATAATTGTACTTTAGGTAGTGTAGTGTAGTTTAGGGGTGAATTCTAATAAACCATGAAATATTTTTAAGAGTCTAAATTTCTAATTTTATAAAAATCGGTGGCGATTTAAAGATTTTTCCATACAAACTTTCAACCTCTTATTTGCACCCTTAGGGGAAGAATTGTAGAAAACGATGAAATATGTTTTCAAATTAAGTACTTTTCAAAATCTAAATTTAAAATTTTATAAGGATCTGTGCCGATTTAAATTTTGTTTCCATACAAACTTTCAACCCCTATTTCACCCCTTTAGAGTTAAAATTTTTCAAAATCCCTTCTTCCAGATTACGAAAGTAAATATCTGTCCAAATTTAACGTTTCTATGCACAGCGGTTACGGCTGTGCGCGCGTCTTACCTCAGTCAGTGAGGACAAGTCCTTATATATATATATAGATAACTAACACAAGTTATATATAGTAATTAATTTATAGACTTTGAGTTAGAGACGCTTGTGATACAGTGAGGCTGCATACTAAAGTATCATGTGCATTTATTTTGTTAAGTATTGCTTATATTATTTTTATGCGGGGAAACAACCTGGAATGTTGTTATCTAGACACTTTTATCATGGTCCTCAATTTTCTAGAATTAAATTACACCATAAAAAATTAACATATGATTTTGAGGGTGAGTAATGGTATCAATATGACCACAATTTCATTGAATTTTGCATACTATATGTCCAGTGGCGTGTCCGGGGCAAAATACTTGTACAGCCAGCCAATAGTCAGTAGGAAGTGCCACAAGTTGTCTCTGCGCTATATCATCAGTTTCGCAATGTTTATATGAAATGCCGACTGACTTATAGTTTAAAAATATGTTCATTTATACATTTGATAAGCTCAAATTTACTTTCTATTTATATAAGTAGTATATTACTTTATTCCCTTAAGTGATATAATCACCTCTACATTAATACTTATTTAGAAATCCTGCGCCTCCTGGAAACCGACCAGGTATGGCTTAGTGGTCAGAGCGGCAGGTTGATTTCCAGGAGGCGCGGGTTCGAGCCCCGCTACGTTTAAATATTTATACGTTTTCTAAATAAACATTTTTCTTTCCTAAGTGTGGAATACCACTTAAAAAAATGTTTAAAACTTTTACATTCTCAAAACAGTTTTATTCAATTGACGAAATTATTAATATTGCTTATATATCAAGAACGTGAAGGATGGCCAAGTAAATGTCGTTTCTACTATTATTGATTCTTGTTTATATCTATTGTATAGAGAAAGGAAGGTACTAGATAAGTACGTGAAAAGATCGCACGTTTTATTGGATTATTATAAGCCGTGGGGCCCCTAGCGACTGTGCCACCCGACTACGTTTGTGTGTCTCCAGTGTAATGTGTCTACGAATAGCAGTGGTGCTATTCGTGTAAGAATATTAGATGACATTACCACCATAACGATAGTCAAAAAGGAATCATACCAACCGCACTGGCGCACTGGCGCTCTACAAATGCTTCCGCGTTATATCATTACTTTTGAACGTAATAGAAGGTTTATCGCTCGCTGGAAGTGGAACTGGACTACGCCATGCGTCAGTAGGCACGGTGCCTGCCTACCTTCCCCTGACACGCAACAGTCAATGAATGTCGTGTTACGATTCTGAGGAACTATCCACTACATGAATGACGAAAGGGTCAATGCACCTTTGCCAAGCTTCTACTGCTAAAGTTTTTATTAATAAAAACAACAAAAGTTACAACGGAATCACGAAAATTCAATGAAAATAACTGAAAATGGCGAATATAATCTGACGGATGGAAATATTTCATTATCTATCTATATATATAAAATCGAAAGGTCACTCACTCATCACGAAATCTCAGAAACTACATGTGCTAGGAATCTAAAATTTAGCATAGGAGTTATTTATAGGACGTAGGTGCTCGCTAAGACGGGAATTTGCAATATTCGACTTCTAAGGGGTTGTTTTTGGGGTTGAAAGTTTGTATGAAACTTCGTTACTACAAATGCTAGGAGTCTCAAATTATGCATAGACGTCACCAGGACGTAGTCATGGAGACAGAAATTAATAATAACATAGTTCACGCGGGTGAAACCGCGAGCGGGCCGCTAGTAAAATATAAAAGTCGTCATAATTACAGTATGTCATTTATTTTTATACTATTAAAATATGTACCAAATTTGGGAAGAAGTTGGCTTTTGGGTGTTTTTACATGTAAAGTATATATTTATTGTATTCGGTTCTAGTTACGTACTTGTTTTCGTATTCCTTTCTTTTAACATAATTACATACTTTTTAAGAGATATATGTTCAATTTTATAAAATTTCAAAATATATTTATAAAAATAACTTCATCGATATCCACAAATTTAAATAGTAATTTTAATAATCAATACTATATATATGACGGCGCGCTGCTATGTATTAGCTTTAATTATAATTTCGCAATAATTTCATTTCGATATTAATTGATTTATGTAATGGATTATATTAGAAGGATATTTAAAATGGAGCGGGTAACCCCGAATAGGGTAGTAGGGTAGTAGGGTAGGGGAGGTGTAGCCACGAGGAATAGCAGATGTCATTCCTGGCTCCTAATCTATTGTAATTGTGTTAATCTTGTGAGATTTATTGTAAAACTGTTATGTAAACGAGTAATAAGACATTGTAGAATATAAGTGTGACTTTTATTGAAACATCTCTGTTGCTACAACGCCCAAACCGCTATGAGGCCCCTCCTGATGCTGTATCACTTCTTAACTGTATTTCAAAATTGATTAACGAAAATAATTGGATATTGTAGTGTAAAGAAAAATTATGAATTTCAATTTCAAAATTGTTTCAAATTATGAATTATGAATATTCTGAATTAGCAGATTTCAGCTAGCTATACTAGCTTTACCGGTATGTTATTTCTATAATAAGATAATATTATTTACTGTGCTATTTGCCTTTTGTCTCTCGCCATCGAGTATAGATTCATCTTTTATAATTATGTATTTGTCGATTTTTCATTGTTTTTAAGACGTATTCTGCTATTCGGGGCGGAGACAAATCCAACGAATCAAAAACAATGAAAATTGGTCCAGCAGAGTACGACTACCACCCGGCTCCACCCGCCGTCTCTAGTATATTAGGTGGTTATGCAAACATTTGTAATCCGCTATTTTGTTGCGGCAATATTGATAAATATCATTGTCGAATTAGAACGAAACCTGAATGTGCCACTTGTGTGGTGTTCCGCTATTGGGCAACCTTCACTTACTCTGTATATATAGTGCTACCACTACCACTACTGATAGTTAAACTGAATAGTTATTCCGCCATGTATCGTTCACGTCATTTAGAAAGCTATTTTCGAGCACTAATATTTAAATAAAAAGTACCAACAACAACAAAATATAAAAAAATAATTATTTGAAAGTAAATGATGTAGCACTTCAAGAGAAATAAGGTAAAGAAAGTGATTAAAAACTCTTTTGTGTTTACTTGATTTGCGGCGTGGGATAGCGTGAAATGTTCTTCAGACACAGTTTGTCCGTATGTACGACACTAGGATAGTCCAAAACAAATCGAATAATCCAATATCGAAATAGAATCCAAAATAATTAATCGAATAAATGAATCGAAAATATTTAATTGAGAATCTTCTCTTTGTTTTGAAAATCGGTTAAAAATACATATTTATCACAAACAAATACAGATTTTTTCTAAGTATAAGTATAGATGTGAATTGCTATATATTTGCAGGCAAACTCATGCCTTGAGTTCATTCCAATGCCGAGAACTTTTTTTAATGAACAGATTTTGATAAAACAATTGGCGAAAGAAAAAAAAGAAAAAAAAAAGAATTGGTGAAGGTTTTAGAGAAATCGGTTCAGTACCTACTTTCGGAGATTAGCGTGATCATACATACAGACAGACAAGAAATTAAAAAAATATTTTTTTTTTCTATTATTCTTTTTAAGTGTCCCTCTATCCATTTCAGTCAAAAATACTAAATGTACAGACAAAATATTCGTACTGTTTTATTATATATAGAGAAGAGATAATTTAGAAATAAAAACGTTAAACTTCGATTTTGTTTTGTAATTCCTTAAATTGATACAATAAATATATTCATTTTATACAACTGTGACAAAATTGATGATTCGATTGAGGAAGCGACTGCAATGTCAGTTTTTGATTTCAAGGTGTCATACCTCACCGACAAGTGCCAAGTTCCGAGCCCGGTCGCCGCTCCCGGAAGCGTCCGTATGCGTCTCGTGACATCCGCCGACAATAACGTACACCTAATAAAACTTTATGACTAACTTTACATATGTTCACACTCATTTTGTAGCGGCTCAATAGTGCCCACCAAATGTTTTCCCATTGCTCCTATTTTAGTTGACACTTATCTATGTTTATGGATAGATATTAGGATGCATCTCAAAAAAAAATATCGTATATAACAATGGGAATGTGATGATAAGACGCATCTATTCAGCGTTCGTGTGAAACTTGCCTGATATTGTATGCGCCTTTAATATTTACTGCTTCCTTCCTTGATGACTATCAATCTTATTGCATTTTCTATTGATTATATGACTTGTCTCGTAGCGCGCGGGAGCAACCTGCGCGCGCCTACTCGGGCCAGGTTGGTAGGCGGTCAGCTTCCCCAAGCCGACCGCCCTCTGGCTCATTAGGGCGGAAGGCGGCGATCGTGTTCCCCTCGCCCTCTCGCCCTCCGGCGACCCGGTCTCTTACGGCGGATGGCGAGTTCGGCAAAAGCCTCGATCGCCCGTTCCGCCGACTCTTTCTCGAGCACCGCTGCCTCGCAGAAGGTTGAGACCGTATCCCACGACGTCGCGCTTCGGACGGCGGATCTCACGACGGTAAGGTCGTCCCCGATGACGTCGCGCAAAGCGCGACTTTGAGACGCCCAGGCTGAGCACACCTCCAATTTGTGCTGGGTCGTCTCGTCGAGGCAGTCGTCGCAGTAGTGGCAGCGAGCGTCGGGCTCCCTCCCAGTGATCCGACACAGGTAACCCTCGCAGCAGCCATGTCCCGTGAGCACCTGTGTATTGCGGAAGGTTAGGACGCCGTGGCGCCGCGCTAACCACTGGCGGAACACTGGACGAGCAGCCTCGATCGTCCTCAGGCCGGCAGTTGGTTTTGCCTGCCGAGATTCTCACATCTTAATTGCGGTTACCCGCACCTCCTCAGTGCGTGCTTGGCTTGCCGGTTCCCTGGACGCTAGGTCCCGACGCAGGCAATAGAACAGATAGGTATCCTAGATTAACCTCCGAAACCACAATTTCAATGGTACTTACAGAAGGAAGGTTGCTTTAAATAAATAACCGGACAAGCGCGAGGTGGGCTCCCCCACCGAGGGTTCTGTAAAAAAATCTCAAATGTATAGTTTTCAGTCATTTTTTCCTAAACACGTACTACCAGTAGATGCTAGCTGCCAAATTTGATAATTGTAGGGTAACCGGAACTACACAGTCAATTTTGATTCCCTTTATATTGTCAAAATACGCGTTTTTTGCTATTTAAGGCTATTATTATTTTTTATTTAACCTCAAATGAAATGCGTTAAGTTAATTTATTTATCTTTTTTTAAATAGATTATGATATGAAGTCAATTATACAAACTATTCATATGTGCTATTTTAGAATTTAAAGATATAATATCAATAGTAATCGAGCCATATCTGTGATAACTGTATTGTTATTATTTTTGTTGTGCGGGACAACTTTATTGCTTAGTTTCATGTTTAATTTAATTTGTTATATTATACGAAGTTTTAATTTTTGCGTTATTAAATAAATAATCAAATAAAGAATTTCACAGGGTACGTCATTCGTTTAAGAACACGCTTGCTAAACAAGTCAATCCGAAAGAAAACTGAAACTATGGAGAAAATTGAATACCGTGCCGTGATAAAATTCCTTACCAAGCGAGGAATGAATGGCCAAACCATTTTAAATAAAATCCACCCATCAGCCTTTCAACGTCCACTGCTGGACATAGGCCTCCCCTAATTCTCGACTCTCTTTCTTAAAATGAAATACAAGCCGTTTATGAGGAGGATTGCCCTGGCACAGGTACTAGGATCATCAGAAGAGAAGCAAACCGGCCCCCAGGGATATGATGAGTAAAATGTACGCATTCCATCCCAATCTGCTGACTTGCAGTGCCAGACTTGCGGGTGCTCTGCGACTGCTGCGCTTAATGGGCACGATACTCCGTACCAGGCAGTGTTCAGAAGACCCCAAAGGGGCATCGACGACAACCTGGTACTGATCCGGGTGCGAAGACAGCAGGAGGTCTAATAAGGAGGCATTGTGGTTGTCCACGTCCTGGAGTCGTATAGGCGACTCAACCAATTGGAACAATCCATTCACCATAGCAAGATCAAAAACGGCCCTCCCCGCGTGGTCGATGGTGCGCGATCCAAGCCAACTGGCATTGTGCGCGTTAAAATCGCTAAATATCACGACCTCAGCAGAGAGGATCTGCGAGAGCATATACAGTATACAGACCTCCCTCCGCCAATTTAAAATTATTTTTAGAAGTAATGGATGAGGCCTTAAGCAAACTTACCAAGTCGGGTAAGCCTTTGTTAGTGTGTGGGGACTTTAATGTTAATATTTTGGAAA
>DWNA01000580.1:0-21318 GCA_018249835.1 Heliconius besckei | reverse complement strand
CGACATCATCTTCATTAGTTGCCGTATCAACTGTCTTATGTGTTCTCATTTTGCCAGGAATGCCATCTTGAAAATTTAAATTTAATTCATTTACATCAGTGTGTTTGGCAGCCAGTAAAGCTCTTTCGCTCAACCAATCATGGAATAAATAATTTTCAGCAACATTTGGAAGCACTTTATGAATGAGTTCATCTTTTGATTACGCTTACTGACAAAAACTATCAGGAAAGGTGACGCAGCCAGTCAGCGCATCTATAGGAAGTTTTCCATTACCAATATCAATGAGTTGTTTGGAGAATATGTCTTCAGATTGATCATTTTGCAACATGACACGCATATTCTTGCTTAAATGTAATACATTGAAATGTTTCCACAATTTGGAGGACTTTAAACATGAATTCAGTTCATCAGCTTGCATTAAATGTGGAACCACTGGCAATCCTCCTCCTGATAACAAAATCATTGCGCCGCCAAATTGCAATATTGGCAAACTTGAGTTCATTGGTCCAATAGCAACACAGCTGTAGGCTGCTGGCGTTCGAGCTCGATTCAAATTTGTAACATTATCAGTCAACTATCGTGCTCACGTTCATTGCAATTTTCACGTTCTGGATACGATTAGATTCATCTGCCTAAATTTGTCCACTGCCTTATAGGAGGCATATTTAGTAAGTCACAAATACACAACACTTTATTAATTTTATACAATTTGTGGCTTTTAGATTTAGTAATATAGACGCACAAAGAGACATTTACATTTCAAGTGACATTTTGCCCTAGAAATATTGACAAATATTGACATAAATAGACTGAGATCCCAGGGCCCCCAGACCTACATCATTTTAGCAAAGCTGAAATTTTGAGGACTATTAGTCTTACATGTAGTTAAGACAGTATGCTTACTCACTAACTTGAAAATGGGATCCTTACAAAGGTAGTAGAATAATTTATTTTAAAGTGACTTATTATATGTTATAAAGTTTAGCTGGGTGACTGGGGTTCCACATTAGATCCATTTTTTTATGTCAACAGAAAATGCTCATCACGCTGAATAACTTTGCCTAAAGCGTTGTATTGATATCTCTTATAGATTAGGCGGGCTGCTAGGGTTTCACATCAGGTATTCGGGCTATCAAAATAAATTATAGCCTATATGTAAGCGAAGACTAATAGCTATGCAACAAAAGAAGTTTCATTTAAATCCGTTCAGTAGTTTTTGCGTTAAAGAGCCACAACAGACAGACAGACAAGAATTCCAAAAATCATATTCTTACCTTCTATTAGTTGTATTAAGTCCCCCTGAATTGTTTTTTAGTTTATATTCAATGTACAGATTTTACCCTTACAGTTTTATTATATATACTAGTGGGCCCAGACGCGGCTACGCCCGCGAAAATATAAGCCTAAATAATTTAAATAAGTTAGAAAATTATAATAAGTGGAGATTTATTATAAGAAAAAATATCTGAGTAACCGAAATGAACAAACAAAAGAAGTAAAAGTAACTAAAAGTAACTTAATATTAGAAAAAGTATCTAAAGTTTGCCGTGCGCGCCTACTAAACATTTTTCTATATTAAGAAATTATTAATTTTTGCGAATAATATTAAATAAAATCTCAAATGATTAAAATTACGGTATTTTAAGTGTACAACATCGGTATAGATAACAGCAAATAATTACATAAAAATTAACAGTTAGTCGAAAATATATAAAAATTTACAAAACCATCAAAGTCATCTGCCCGTTCGCGTCGATCATACTACACCACTCGTAGGCTAGGTCATTTGGAATCAGTGACATCTCCTTAACAATTTATTAGAATGTTACACAGTAAACTATAATTTCCATCTAGATGAAATGCTAAAAGTGACTATTATATTTATTTTCATAAGGATGAATATCAAATTATAGAAATCATCTAATTTTTGTTAATGTATACAAATTTATATCGGCGCGCGACATGTATGCATTAAGCAAACTCATTTTGGGTGACGTTTTCTTAAAACCACAAACTTTTCAAATCGTTGCTTAGCAACGGCGGTTGTTATAAATATGGCGGAATAAATTGCCAAATTAATAAGTATTTTAATATATTGATATATATCGAAAATATTACAAATATGAGAAAAAAAAGTATCCTTTGTTCATCCCGAGACCCTGAAGTATCTCTATATGAGTATTTTATCCCAGTTAAATTAGCGGTTTGGCCCTGATTGCGTAAAAGACAGACAGACAGACAGAGTTACTTTCGAATTTATAATATAGGTATGGATATAGAATATAGATAAAGCGATTGATAATTAAAAAATAAAATAAGCAAACCAATTTGCACTAGTCATAAGATAAATATTTATTTATATAAGAAATTCTCAATACAATTTTATTTATTTTTATTAAAAAAATAAGTTAATAATTTGAAGCCTGTCGTAGTGCAGGGGCACAAGTGTCTGACTGTAAAACGCGACAGTTTATGGGTTCGATTTCCAGTAGAGGAAATTAAATATTTAATATTTTCATTTTTGCATTCTGATGACGAACCACAAAACGCGGTATTGGATTCCGCAAACAAAAATATATAAGGATCTAATATACCAATTTACGTACTATATAGTATTTAAATACAATATTTAAAAGTAATAGCTAGCCTATTGTAATTCGGAAAGGGTTCAAAAGCAATTTTTCCAATTTGTATGTAATCGTCCTTCTGAAAAGTTTGATTCTATACAAACTTTATTTGTAATTTTTGTATTCTTTTAAAAAGATGGAGTTTGCGAGTCGCGGTAACTTAAGCCTGTTCGATAGAAAAGTTAAAACATTTCTTCTATGGACACAGTTGTTTAGATAAATTTTTCCTTTTTTTTAAACTTTCACAAAGACATTAACAGATATTATTGCTTATAACTCAGATGGAATTTTATGAGAAAATATACTTGAAATTTAACCTGTTTTATATTTCATGAACAAAAATAGTCAGCGATATCAGTCTTTTTTCTCTAATTTTAAAGAAAAAATATAAAAAAGTAAAATAAAACTGAGGATTACTTAATATTCGTTTGTTATATAATAAGCTGCATTTTATAATATTACTTCGAAATTAATTATTTTGTAAGGCACAGTGACAACCAAAAAAAATCTTAGGGAAGTTACACAATCTTATTTCAGTCTTAATTTTTTTTTCAGTATCTGTACCCTACATGTAGCAGGTACGCTCCCTCTGTCTACTCCGCACCCCACTTCTTGACATATTAAGACTGTAAGTAGCCGAACTCAATTGCCTTAACAGCTGAGCGAAGAAATGAAAATATTAAATATTTAATTTCCTCGAGTGGGAATCGAACGCACAACCTGACGCATTTAGATTCATAACTTGTGACCCTGCACCACGACATGCCTCTGGGATTTATTTTTATTACATTTACTAAACCATTAAATATTTTTTACTTTAACAAACTTTTGTATTTTGTAATAACATTAAAACGAAACGGAATCTTTTAAGCTCTACAAATTCCGTTACAGATATTCAGGCTTGCTCTGATAAAGATTCTTTGTTATTATTTAATGCTTTTCTAATTTTCCGGTCTATGCTATAATGTACTTGAATTAATTATATATTCCTTTCTGGTATAAGAGTAAGGCAATCCGGATATTAGAACTAAAGCTTAATCTTATTTGATCCTCAAAGACTAGAGAAAACCGTCGTCAGATGTCAACCTACGTAAGGGATGATGAAAATATTAACGCTAATAAATACTATACTAATTGTTTTACGAAAATTTTATCTTTTTATAATTTTTAACGGTTTTTTTATATGTTTATTAATTATTATAATGCTTTATAAATTTAGAATTTAAAATGTAAACAATAAGTAAACTTGCAAATTTTATAGTATAATTAAACTATTAAAACATTAATTTATGGCTGATATAATTCTTCAAATTTACTTATATTATAAAGAAATTGTTTATTTCTTTATAATATAAGTAAATTTGAAGAATTTCTTTATAATATAAATAATTTTGAAGTTCATTTTTTTAACTTAAAATATGAAATTAAAAAAAAATTAAGGTTCTAATAATTATGAACATATCAGTTTTAAAATTATGTCAATCGACCCACTATATTCGATACACATTTCTTGATAACAGTTTAAACAATCGCAGCATATTAATATAGGAATGTATATAATCAAAATTTCCAAAGACAGGTTGTCAGGCCGATATTGAGTTCATGCGGTTGCCAGTTAACCGAAACCGTCTACGCTGAAGCCTGGAAGGTACGACGAAGATTAAACTTGGTTACGTCATTGGAGACTAAATTTACTTACGTAATTGAATCCTATACCTTTGTATATGCCGAGGCTGGACAAATGTATAAACTTAGTCGTCTCAATAATAAATAATTTTATATATAAAAATAAATATACTTAAAATAATAATGAAATGGAAATAATCCCACCTATAAGTAGGTAGAAGGAATCTAGTGATAAGACACTCCGTTCCCCACCCGTTCCGCCCGTGTTAAGTGGCGGAACTTAACGCCAGGCTTTGCCTTGATATCAGAGCGAAGAAATTACAATATTAATAAATAATAATTCATTTCCCCACAACCGTCGAGTTGCGACTGCGCTAAGACTGCCTCTTAGTATTTATTTATTTATAGCTTTTTCAGAATTAATATCCTTTTGTAATATGTTAAAATTCTTAGTAATCTATATCTATATATATAATAAAACTGTAAGGGTAAAATCTGTACATTGAATATAAACTAAACAAAACACTTCAGGGGGACTTAATACAACTAATAGAAGGTAAGAATATGATTTTTGGAATTCTTGTCTGTCTGTCTGTTGTGGCTCTTTAACGGCTGTTTGGCTCGCAAAAACTACTGAACGGATTTAAATGAAACTTCTTTTGTTGCATAGCTATTAGTCTTCGCCTACATATAGGCTATAATTTATTTTGATAGCCCGAATACCTGATGTGAAACCCTGAGGAGCCCGCCTAATCTATAAGAGATATCAATACAACGCTTTAGGAAAAGTTATTCAGCGTGATGAGCATTTTCTGTTGACATAAAAAAAATGGATCTAATGTGGAACCCCAGTCACCCAGCTAAACTTTATAACATATAATGAGTCACATTAAAATAAATTATTTTACGTAATAAACATTTGTTTTGACGTTTTTTATTATTTGAAATGATTCAACACCAAATGAGAGAAATTTAAGGAAATATATTAAGTAAATATATACAATTTATATAAAAAAAACCATAAATTGGTAACGTATATGTGAATCACGCAAAAAAAAATGTTACATTCTTATAATTTTGAGGCCCGTTGTGGTGCAGTGGTACAAGCATGCGACTATAAACGCGACAGGTTCTGGGTTCGATTCCTACTCGACGAATTAGAAAAATATTTATTATTTTCATTCTGGAACAAGGCAAAAAAAATATACGAAATATTCTTATTTACAAAAATGAATCGCTGAATGTGTTGCTAAGCGCAAATCTCTAGAGCAGCTGAACCGATTTCGCTAATTCTTTATTTATAATATTCCTTGAAGTACGAGGATGGTTTTAACAGAGAGAAAACATTAAAAAATTGCCAAAATTGTCTAAAAACAACACTTTTCTATATTCCCTTACAAAAGATCCGTATTAATACTTAAAAGTAAATTTGGACTTTAATACCCTACTATAAAGTTTAAATGTTAATAGCTGGATTCCTGGAAGGCAAAACAATTGAGTGACGTTAGTGTCGTATAAATATCCAAGGTATGCCCAAGATCCCAAAGCCGCCACACCGACGTCATTTTAGCAAAGCTAAAATTTTGAGGACTATTAGTCTAGTCAAAACAAAATAAGGGCCACTACGTATTTTTGCACTTTGGGTTAATTTATTCACATGAATGCAATCTTGAGTGGTTGATACTTATGGTACGTTCATCTTAAGTGTTTACAAGTCCTATTTGAGTATACTGCCAGCAAAACATTGTAAAAGTAGGTAGATTTAGAGATTTTTATGAAGCACTTGATTTGACCCTTATTTAAGTTGATAGTTAAATTCAGTGAAAGTTTGGAAGTAGTCGTGCCTAGTTCAAATGTTGTTTGACTATCGTTTTAATTGATCTTTACCGAATACTATGCCATGTATTCGACGACACATGGACTTGCCAACCACAACCTGAGCTGTAACTTTAATTCAAGAAGGACATTCACAACGTTCTGTAGCTCTACAGCTCGGGTTTTCACGAAGAGCGATCCAACATGCTTGGAATCGTTTTTAAGAGACGGGAACGGTATCCAGAAGACGAGGATCAGGTAGAATTAGATCCACCACCGCACAAGAAGACCGCTATGTTCGCTTGACTGCGCGAAGAGAGCGTTTTATCACCGCTCACGGCTTACAAAATCGCTTGCGGCAAGCCACAGGTACCCGCGTTAGTGATCAAACGATTAGGAACCGGTTGCACGAAGACCAGCAGTTCTCCAGAAGACGAATAGTGCGAATTCCACTAACAAGTGCTCATCGTGCAAATCGTTTAGCGTATGCAAGGCAACATCTTGCATGGGACATAAGTGACTGGAGTACAGTGTTGTTTACTGATGAGAGTAAAGTTTTTTTTAATAATGATAGACGCATTAGGGTTTGGAGACGTGAAGGTAAACGATTTTCGGATGCTTGCATCCAAGAGTGTGACAGATTCGGGGGTCCCAATGTGATGGTGTGGGGAGGCATCAGTCTATCGGGTAGAACTGAGCTAAAAATCTTAAACGGAGGCACTGTCACAGCTCAGCGATACATTGAAGAGGATATCAGACCTCATGTGGTGCCTTTTGCTCAGAGAATTGGTGCAAGATTCAAGCTGATGCACGACCACGAGCCACCAAAGCAGCTCTAGAAGAAGCTGATATTGAGGTGTTACCTTGGCCTACGAACAGTCCAGACCTCAATCCGATAGAACACATGTGGGATCTACTCAAACGAAGCGTTAGGAGTACTGACCGGCCCGTACATAACGAGCGACAGTTAATTCAAGTGCTCAAATCAAGCTGGGAGCAAATTCCTCAAGAAACAGTACGAAACTTGATTGAAAGTGTCCCTTACAGGCTTCAGGAATGTGTACAAAAAAGAAGAGGGCACATACGATACTGAACACAACAAAAAAGAAAGTTTTACAAATGCTAAAAGTTTTTAAAAGCTTTATGAGCGGGAGTGAGTTTTTTGTAAAAATTGGATAGTCAGTAAAAAAAATTCTAAGTTAATTTTATTGTATCGATTTTAATTACATTTTAAGTTAATTACATTAGAAAATAGTAAATCTAACGAACTTCATTATTCTCTAATACCTAAGTCCCAGTAACACATAAGTATACTTGAAAATTGCAGTGGCCCTTATTTTGTTTTGAGCAGATTAAGACAGTAAGTTTACTCACTAACTTGAAAATGGGATCCTTTCAGAGGTAGCGAAAAATAACGGTATATCTGTTTCTGGGAAAATGATGATGCCATCGGATTGATCTGGTTGGATAATATATTTAAAACTTTAGATTTAGTTTAATGTAATTTGCCCCAATTTTAAAGAACCTTTAGGATGTCTGGCAGAAGTTCACGTGAAAAAATGTGAAATATACATTTTTTACTTTAAAACATATAAAAACGAGAATTTCTACTTTAACGCAACTAGAAATGTGCATTAAATTGGCACTATCTCTGAAGGTTTTTTAAGTAAGAGAGTATGCATACGGTCTTAAATACATATTAGACTATCAATCCTCAAAATTTCAGGTTTGCTAAAATGATGTAGGTCTGGGGGCCCTGGGATCTCAGTCTATTAATGCCAATATTTGTCAATATTTCTAAAATGTCACTTGAAATGTAAAAGTCTCTTTGTGCGTCCATATTACTAAATCTAAAAGCCACAAATTGTATAAAATTAATAAAGTGTTGTGTATTTGTGACTATAAGGCGGTGGACAAATTTAGGCAGAACAATCTAATAGTACTGCCCAGAACGTGAAAAAATTCCATTGAAACAGACCCGTGAAGCACGATAGTTGACTGATAATGATGCAAATATAAATCGAGCTGAGTTTTGTTACGATATATCAATTGACGCCAGCAGTGCCTACAGCTGTGTTGCTATTGGACTAATGAACTCAAGTTTGCCAATATTGCAATTTGGTGGCGCAATGATTTTTTTATCAGAAGGAGGCTTGCCAGTGGTTCCACATTCAATGCAAGCTGATGAACTGAATTATTGTTTAAAGTCCTCCAAATTGTGGAAACATGTCAAGGTATTACATTTAAGGTATTACAGATTGCGCAATATCAACCAACAAACAAAAAAATAATGATAACATAATAGAAACAAACATACTGAAAGTAAAGTATAAAGGAGAAGATTTTTTGATACCCCGCATCCCAATGATTTTGACTGACATAACATTCGAGCTTAAAAGACTACAGTTTCCAGTACGGCTTGCTTTCGCAATGACTATAAACAAATCCCAGGGGCAGTCATTAAGTGTTTGTGGTATTAATATAGAAAACTCTTGTTTCTCGCATGGTCTGTTATATCTTGCCTGTACCCGTGTTGGAAAACCATCTACTCTGTTTGTTTACGCGCCAGATAACCAAACAAAAAACAACGTGAAAATGAAAACTTGTACTACAATGAAAATGAAATTGAATTTAGACTAAGTAAAAATAAAATAAAATATAATACTACTTATTATATCATAATAAGATATCGGAAATTGTTATTTTTATTCTCATTTTTAATGAATATTACAAGAATTTAAAGTGATTTAAGTTTTTTTTTTACATTATATAATTGTTAACTTATCAACTTTCCTTATTTATTTTATCTTATTAGCTGACCCGGTGTCGCGAATAGCAGAATACATATTAAAAAAAAAGAATCGACTGTTAGGCGATACGAAGTTCGCGGGTCTGCTAGTATATAAAATGAAAATTATTTGTATAATAAAACAGTAACGAGTCTTTTTATTCCTTCCCCATTCAAGTTCTTCACGATAACGGATAACCGAGTACCGTTTAAAACGACGATATACGAATCTTAAAAACAACAAACATAAAATAATAATTTTACTTTTAAATAGGTACACTATTTAAAATTATTATTTCGTAAGTATAATTTCTTCTATTAGTCATCCATACCTATATTATAAATTCGAAAGTAACTCTGTCTGTCTGTCTGTCTTTTACGCAATCAGGCCCAAACCGGTAATTTAATTGTGATAAAATACTCATATAGCGATACTTGAGGGTCTCGGGATGAACATAGGATATTTTTTTTCTCATATTTATAATATTTTCGATATATACCAATATATTAAAATACTTATTAATTTCTCATACAATGCTAAGCAACGATTTGCAAAGTTTGTTGTTAGAAAACGTCACCCAAAATGAGCTTGCTTAACGCATCTCTATTGAAAACTGAAAATAATTTCATGAATATATTTAATAAATATTCGTATAGTTCAAGCGGGCGTAGCCGCGTTCGGGTCCACTAGTATCCTATTCTATCCTATCCTATCCTATATCTTATAAAACAAAGTCGCTTTTCGTGTCTGTCTGAACTTTCTAACTCTTGTTCTTCTAAACCACCCAACGGATTTTGATGCAGTTTTCACCATTAGGTCGAGTATTTCTCAGGGAAGGTTTATATATAGTTTATTATTTGTACATTCTTATGTAAATTAACAAAAATACGATAAATGTGTATAAAATCCTATCCGTTGAGACACTTTCAAGCATGCGCTGCTTTAATGGTAAGTACTACATGAAAATAATGTACTGTAGTATTGTTCCCCTTAATAAAATCTGCAAAAAAGTCCACGACGGCATATTCGTATATTTTAAGAATAACGTGTAATGATCATATTTCTGTCTTAAAATTGTAATTTTAATATATTTTTTATTGTGAAGGATATTTTTCCATAATGGTGTTAATCCTTATCCTTTAAAATACTTTATTAATTTTCTACGTTAAACGAAGATAATATTTGCTTTTTACACTATTTCGAAATTGGGAATAGTTTTAGAGAAAAACGCATTTAATTGTTGACACATTCCGCCGTTGACACAACAGCTGTATGTTACTCAAGTTTCACTTATCACTTACTCTCAGCATATAAATAAGTATATTAGTTACGTTGGCCATATAATGTAGATCAAAACTGTCTTTTACTGTTTTTCATTTTAATAGTACTTTAGAAGTTGTTATAATATCAAAAAATCCTTGCTGCGAAACGGCTCGCCACTCGCCATGCGTCCGCCGCGCCCGCCTGCCTTACACGCATCGGTGGTTCAGTGGTAGAATGCTCGCCTGCCACGTGGGCGGCCCGGGTTCGATTCCCGGCCGATGCATTCTATTAATTTTTCCTCACAGGCCGCCACGTCGTGCTTGCTTTTCATCAGGGACAGTATACCCTCTTCAGCATTAACCACAAGCTCGAAAAATAAAACCCGCCTGCCTCTATAGCAACGAAGATTTAGATGCGTTTGGATAATTCGAGTTGAATGTATTATTTCAGCGCGATATATCTGGTTTCATATTTTTTGTAGAAGTTATTAGTAGGTAGGTTTTTGTTTATAATTTCTTCCGTTTAAAAATAGTAATTTAACTATCTAAAAATATTAATTTAAATATATTTTAATAAGTACTTGAAAAGATTTAAAATTACGGTACCTACTAAAAAATCCTTTCTGTGTAAAACAATTGGAAAATCTTTATTGAAAGTACGAAAATGCGGGTTGCATTAGGGTTTAATTAATTTTCACATTATCTTAAGTGCTTTGCAAACATACATTATATGAATAATCCAGTAGTAAAAGCGGGCGAAGCCGCAAGGGGGTCGCTAGTTTTATAAGCTTAAAATATCTTTCTGTAAGAAAAATCTTTCCTCTCTACGTAATCGGGTCATATCGTTATTAATATAAGAAGCAGAAAAATCTAAGAAAGCATGTTGCTTGAATTTCTACTCATGTATCTTCACTTTACTTCAATAAAAACTAAAATTAGTATAGTCGTGGAGTGGCGAGGCTAGTCATGGGGCAAGATCACAAAGGTTGACTGTAAACGTGACAGGTCGTGGGTTCTGTGCACTGGTGTGGAGGCAAAGCACGGAAGACAGTGCCTCCCGAATTCGGCGGAAATTGGGGAGCGGAGTGTCTTAACACTACCCTGCTACATGTAAGATACAGTGTGAAGCTAATAAAAAAAACCAAAACCAACCAAAAAGAAAATTCCGCCCTACTTTAGGCTCCCTTTCTAGATATTATAGATATTAAGGCTGGCTCCAAGCCAATTACAGCGCTACAACGATATGGTGCTTAATTAAATCATTTATTAAAACTATCTGTGTTAATGGGTACATTAATTTGATTTAAAATTAATGGCTATAGTTAACGACGGAATGCTTTGTTCTATTCTATGGACAATTTACGACTGGTGTTGTATAAGGGTGTTCAAATGAAACTTATTATGAATGAGTCGTGCCGTGAGGTTGTGGGTTCCTTTGCCACTCAAAGATATGAAATATTTAATAATTTCACTTCTTTGCTCTGGTGTCGAGGCAAAGCGCGGCGTTGAGTTCCGCCACTCAACACGCAATGCCAGAATTCGGCCGAAAATGGGGGATGAAGTGTCTTAACACTAAGCTCCGTTTGGGTACCCTGCTGTGTGCGGGATGGAGCATGAAGCTGAAAAAAAAACTTTACTTGTTTTGAAAATTACTTGGGGCAAATGTGATTGTAATATTTTTTACAAATCTATTATATGACGATCAATAGTATGTTCAAGCTTAAATGTAAATAATTTTTCAATTTAAACAGTTTACTAAGTTAGATACGAGTAAATAGTTCCATATAGTAAGTAAGTAATTACATTATTAATTTAAAGATTGTAGTCGTGAAATAAATGTACATATTATATATTTTAAAAACATTTTAAAATTTAACAAAATTCTAAGGTTGCGGAAATATTACCTCAATAATACTTTCTTTTGTTATAAATGGGAAAGCAAGCACCTGACAGTTTCCATTTCATTTGATCGATTTTCACTCGATATCTACAAGAATTCCTTAAAAGTTAAATATTTTTATACAAGGTCCAAATGCGATGCTTCAAGTTGGCAGTGCCATTCTAGTAATTATGTTCTTGAAATAAAAAAAAATGCTGCAACTAAGAAATACCGAAATAGATATTTCTTATTTAGGAGTATTTCCAAGAAGATTCTAACTTTACGTGTTTAATTTTTGTCGAAACCAAAATATATAATTTTTAATATTTTTAACATTTCTTTGAAAAGAGTAACGTATAATATAGGAAATTATTTTGTATTACAACGAAGTTCTCAGGTTAACTCACATTTTCGCGAAGTGCTAGAAAACTTCGGTCTGTTATAGATAATAGGGGTTCACCCTACTATTCTTCATTTAATTGAATCCGCAGTGATTATTTCACCGGTCATGGAGTTGTTTTTGCGAAAAGTTTCTTTCAAGTGTTAGTTTGTCTCTGCTTTGTTCTATAGGACTTGATGATGTTAAGACACTGTGTTCCTCACTTTCCTCCCAATTATCAAAATATTAATTAAGATATTCATAGATAATTGATAATTCAGCCATAATTCACATTGTAAGCTTAACTGTAATCGTACGAGGCCCAGTGGTTTAGAGTCTGACTTTAAATGCAACTATTGGGTTCGAATTCCACTCGGGGGAATGTTTCGTATTTTCATTTTATTGCTCTGCTCTGCTAAGAAGAAAAAGCCTGAAAAACGATTCAGAATTAGGCGGAAAATTACCGATGATGAGAAACTAATGTGAAACATTTCGTTCTCTCTACCTAACCTACTGTGTGTACAGCGTGAAGCTGATTATTATGAATATTACAAAACAATTAAAAAGGCCGCTGCTATACAAAACATTCCCCTATTTAATAATTTTAAAACGAAGAACCCTAAAAAGAGTTTGTCTTCTCAAATTTTAACGTCATCAATCAAAACTTGATTAAGAATGATCAAAATTTTAATTAAAAGCACAGAATAATTAATTTGAATTACGACGGCTGTACAATACGAAAGAAATTACTTAAATTAAATTTTAAATAAAAGGGTATCCTTCATAATTGTATTATTAAAGTAAGTAATATTCGTTTACGAAATATTTCGGGGCAGACTGTGGGTCTTTTAAAAAGATATACTAAAAATCGTCACCTACAAAGCAGCTATATTATCAAACTATAGTTATTTATATTTAGTATTTTTTTTATGTGTAATGACTTTGTTTTTAAGAAACCTTCAGCGATTTAATAAAAACAAAATTTATCTATAAAAATATGAAACTTTAATTTTTTTATTGTTAAAGTCGTATTATCTCTTTGCGAAAAACTATTGTATACAATTCAAAAGGCTTTAGATTGCTGCCAGTTATATTTCTATCAATAGGAAGGCATATTGATTGTACGTTGTAGCGGATATTTTTTATTTATTTCTAAAGCTCCACGTGTATTGAACAATACTATGTCCTAAATTCTGAAGAACTATGTTAGTTATCTAAAACGTATCCCAACGCTATTATTGATAGATTTGATACAATATTGCAACGCTTTGCAATATTGAGACAAAATTTGCAATATTTGCGGCGTTGAGTTTCGCCACACAACACGCAATGCGTCTAGGATTGCCAGGTTCCAGGTTCCCTGTGCCGACCTTGTAATGTACGCGATACATTGTGAACCTTAAAAATATATATGCAAATGAAAAATAATCTTTATAAAAAAATTGTACCTAAAGGATGAGATATTTAAAATTTTAAAAGTTTTACTTATACATATACAATATTAATTACTAAGTTTGTTTAAACAATTATTAATCTCCAACAAGAACAAACTTAAGCTGTCACTACGACAACGTCGTTAGTGCCTTTTAGACATTCAATCCACGAACAACTTTTAACTGTCATATTTCTTAGTGGAACTTGTCAGACATCCAGACTTAAAACGTTCAAATCATACTAACACAATTAAGTAGTAAAGTTAGATATGTTTGTCAGTTAGAGGCAATCTCGTAAGTGTAAAGCTTACGTTAATGGCTCGGGATAGGATTATTACCTTGTACTTATCTGGAGGCTAGGGTGAATGCGAATGGTTGTGGGTTCGATCCCCACTGGAGAAAATGAAATATTTATTTATATTTTAATTTCTTTGCACTGGTGTAGGGGCAAAGCGCGGTGTTGAGTTCCGCCACTGAACACGCTATATATTCGAAATTCGGCGGAAAGTGGAAATGGAGTATCTTAACAATGGGTTCCCATTAACTTTATTTTTTTAATTATATATTTGTTCAGTGAAACAAATGTGAAACCAAACCACTTAAAATTACATGAATATATTATGACTTTTTCAAATTTTGCTTAAAATAACAAAAATATTGAACGTTTTCTATAGCGAAAAACGGCATTAAAGTAGTAAAATCCTTTATCCTGGGTATAATTCTAAACAAAAATTCATGAAATTTTAAGGACACATTTAAGTTTAAAATAAAAGCACTTTAAATTTCACTGGTTTAGACAGGTGGAACTAATGCAAGTGGATTTCTCATTTTGATCAAGATTTAAGTCAAGGTAACTCAAAAGATCTATGGAATTCTTTAGAAATGAATGAATTTATTTCTTTACTGGAATTAGTTAATTAATTAATTTATATGTTTGTTTAGCTTTACATTTTATCCCGTACATAGCAGGCGGGCAAAATAAGACCGAAGACAGAGGGAAACTGGGAAACTAGTGATAAGTGTCTCCGTTCTACATTTAATTATAACATAACTAAGTTAGGTAATAATTACGTTTTGTTGTCCACACTAATCTAAGAAATGGCTTAATCAATTTAAATGTAGTTTTCACTATTGCATTTTGTCAAACCCCGTTAACATTTAGCGTTTATTTTAATTTAATCGGTTCATAAGTAAAAAAGTATTGTAGTAAGTATGTCCATATAAAGTATTGCATACAATGCAGCAATGTTGCTATAAAATGAATATTTTATTGAAATTCCTGAAATTTTATTTATCATTGTACGGCTATTGTCGTTAAAATTATAATGTTAGAGCACGAAAGTAATTCAGATAAGAAAATAAATAATTGAGTAGTAGAGGCATGCGAAGCCGCAGGAAGGTCGTGGCGCAGCGGCACAGGAGTGTGATTTCAACGCGACGGTTGTGGGTTCGATCCTCACTCGAGCAAGTGAAATATTCATTTACGTATATATTTTCATTTCTTCGCTCTGATGTCGAGGCATGCAAGTTCTGCCACTCAACACACAATTCCCCCAGAATTCGGCAGAATGTGGGGAACTGGACTGGCGGAGTGTCTTAACACTAGGTTCCCTCTGCCTACCCTGCTGTGTGCGGGATACAGCGTGAAGCTAATTTATTTTTAAATTGTAAACATAATAATCAGTAATAAACGTTGAATGCAACTAATTAGCAATATTAAGGGGTTTATTTTTAATTGTTCACCATTCATGATTTCGAAGTTAAATGTAATAATACGAAAATCATACTTTTAATTTTCAATTTATGAATTTGTTTGAACAAAACGGCTTAATTTAATATACGCAAATAATACCATTGTCGCATTCCATATTAACCCAATGAAACATTAATAATTACAGTTAAATATTTTATAAGCTTTTATAGGTTTTGTGGTAAGTCTACGTCTGTTTTAAATAATATATTAATTTCTATTTAAGCTTGGGTTTTAACTGAGAGCTGGATTCTAGTATAAAATAAAAATTAAAATATAAACATAAATTCTCGTATCTTTTGATTACGTGGAATTAGAAGTTTTTTTTTCTGGGCTTATAGAGGAACGGTAGGTACACCCTGATTATTTGGTAATAATTTCAGCGTAATATCTCTACTCAATTTTGGTGGCGGTCTTGTCGACATATGGTTTTGACAGGTGGGCAAATTAATAATAAAGTGATCTTAAAAGGTTCCGTTTTATCGTTTTGAGGGAACGCTAAAAATTAAAATATTTAGTCTTTACGTCCAATTTTCAATTCGCATTTTTGTATTTTTGTGGAAAGTTCACCATTGTCTATTTTGTATGAATAATATATATATAGGACTTGTTTTTTAATGACAGAAATTGGAGAAATACTAGTCGCTAAGTTTTCCACTGCATAAGCAGTAATGCAGAAGACGGAGAGAAATAAATAAAATACAGCTTTAAAAATATGCAGGTGAAGCCCAAATTATAATACAATTTATATGAAGATTTTCTAAGTACCTCCACGTTTTATACTTATATATGATGATGAAATCTATCAGTCTTTTCTTATTCTTAAATAAGAAAGGACTGATAGATTTCATCGTTGCCTGCTTATTCAATAAGAATATGAAGAAACGTGAGAATAAGTACGTATAAAGCGAAGAAGCCCTGATAAAATTGCAATTTATTATTCGGAGCACTCGTTATCTAGGGCGAAGTTATGGTTAATCGATAAAGGGTGCGTACAACGTGTCTGTCTGTGTTAAAATACAGAAACATAATTAAGAAGGTAAATGTATGGGTATCTTGTAACGCTCGCAGGTTAATACTTTAAGTACTGTATTTAAAAACTGTTATTTAACAGAAGAAAATTACAGTTTTAAAAAATTGTAATAATAATTTATTTTTCAGGTTCACGCTGTATCACGCATAAAGAGGGGTGGAAGACTAATAAACGTATAAGCGATATTATGTGTTCGTACTCATTATGTCCCTTCGCGATGATTGGCTTCTAAAGATAATATAATTATAATATAATTTTTAAATTTCTGTTAATATGGCTTAAACGCTTATTAATAAAAAATAAAAAATTTGAGGCATTCAAAACGCAGTGCCTCGAAAAATTCGACGATATGTTAGGAACGGAGTGTCTTAACACTAGATTCCCTCTGGTTACCTGTTTTTGTTAATAAAAAAATCAATTTACATAGAAAAGGAGATAAAATAAAAAATAGCATCAACACGTACGGTTTTAACCCGTGTGTACACAAGGTACGCAAATGTAAACACATATCGGGAAGGTCCGCATCCTGAGCCTACTTATACAAGACCGTAATTAACTCTGACCTCAGAGAAGCTTGGCAGTCGGTTGTTGCGCTTCAAGGCTTTTTTGATTGTAAGGGTGATGGTTGCTGGATCGATTTCCATTCAGGGGTGTTATGCTTAGATATAAATTATTTTCATTTCTCTGTACCTACTGTAAAATGATGAACGAATGCGGAATCGAAATCCGCCAAAAACGGAATGTTCCAAATTCGGGCGGAAATTAGAGAATGAAGTTTCTTAATACAAGTTGAAGTGAAGCTCGGGCTTATATTTCAGTATCGTTTAAGTCTAACATTTATTGTTTTGTTAAGTATGTTACCTTAGGGATGTTTTTAAATTAACTCTTTATTATTATCTAGTTTTTTGCTAAAACTTCGATATATTTTTTTTTATATCATTTATTGTTAAATTAATTTAAGAATGAGGTTACATATATAAAATTTCGTCTATAGAGAGATTCGATTTCAAGAACTGTTGTTTTAATCTGCGAGAACCTTTACTACAGGAATTCTGTGGTGTGAGTGTTGTTACCTAATATTTGAAAACCTTAATTTTTAACAAAAAAACTGACTTCAAGTGGGTCCCTTGAAGTACATCCTTTACGATAAAAAATAATTATTGAAATCGATTGGTGATACTGAGTTATTCGTCCATTTGTCGCGCCCATACTTAGTGCAAATTTAAGATTTATGTAATTTTCTCTTGGATAACATTGTTAGAAGATGCGCCATTTAAAATGGAAACCACCACGGGAAGGACTAGCTTTCAAATAAAAAAAAATAATCAAAATCGGTTCACCCAGTCAAAAGTTCTGAGGAAACAAACATAAAAATAGAGTCGAATTGATAACTCTCTTCTTTTACAGAAGTCGGTTAAACAGAGATCATATAAAAAGGTACTAACTAGTTCCGCTTTGATATTTCGCTAAGGAGCCCTTAAAATGACGTTCACTGGCAGTCTTCACGTACTTAATATAAGGTACTTACTCACGTACTTAATATTAGGTCATAAGCTGAGCAATCAAACAATACCCATGACATTCCTTTCATCCTTCCATCCTGGCACCTAATATTAATGAAACGTGTATATATTTAATCATAAATAATAATGGGGCTAGTCGTGGCTACAACAGGTTATGGAGTTTGATCCCCACTCGAGGAAATTATATATTTAATATTTTCATTTCTCCGCAATAGTGTCGAGGCAAAGCGTGGCGTTAAGTTTCACCACTCAACATGCCAAGCTTGCTGAATTCGGCCGAAAGTTGTAAGCGGAGTGTCTTAACACTAGGCTCCCTCTGCTAAAGGCGTGATACAGCGTGAAGTGAAACGTCTTTCAGTTTCTAGTTAGAAGTAGCTAAAACTAGAAAATATTCCATTACTGAGTGACTGACAAATGATTTGCAGCCCACTTCCACAAACTTACTACGTCTAATGACCTAGACACGCCACGCAATATCGGAATATATTAAAGCGGAAATCGGAGAACAGAATATATTGACACTAGGTTCTCCCTCTACCTTGTTATATATCGCAAAATCCGAAAAAAATATGTTTTTGTTAGCCCTGTAATTCAATTTGTAGGTACAAACAAATTAATGAGATTTCATTCTCACTTTAGGTAATTAAGTTTTTCCTTTTGTTGTCAATAATGCAAATTAATTGCCGGGAGGAAGCGCACGTAGAATGTATTCAAAGAACGTCAATGTCTTTGTTGAATTAAGTTTTCTTCCTTTTTTCCTTTTAGATAGAAATAAAGGCAGTCAATCCACCTACGTATATTCTAATATTAATTTATATCTTTGGTTTTTTGTTTATTTCATTTTCAATTTTATATAATACTTCCTCTCCCCATTTTTCGCCAAATTCTACAGGCATTGTCGTGTTGAGCGGAGGAAATCAACACAACGCTTTTGCCACGTTACCAGAGCGAAGAAATTCAAATATTAAATATTTGATTTCTTCTAATGGGAACCGAATCCACGAGTATTGAAATTCTATATGTATATATTACCGGGAGTGTATAAAATTTAGGAATTATATATAACTCCTAGAAAATGTACACAATTCTGAAGCTATTTAGGAAATGTATAAAATATTGTCTTAAAAATTATTTAATACATGCATATACTATATATATTTCCTAGGAATTGTATATAATTCCAATATCCTTTCCAATTAACATATATGTATATATCTTGAATGACTAATGGTATTATATTTTTTATAAGGATATCAGAAAATAATAAAAATGTTTCTTATATACGTAGCATCAACGTTCAGTGGAGAGTAATCTAAATTGAATTGGTGACATCTTGTCCATGGTACTCACTTAGTACGAAAATTTCCTTTGACAGAAGATATAAAAGCGCCAATAAGAAGCCAATTCTATTTAACGAATTCTATAAAATAAAAATATGAAATTGACTATCTCGCTAGCTCTTTCCGAGGTTTGTTAATGTGGGAATAAGCACTTCTCCTGTGTAATTAAGTATTTTTTAATCAACGAAACATTCAGTTGAAAAGGAAAATTAATAAAAAAGAATTTCAAATCTTTTTAAAACTGCTTTAGACCACGTTCATGAATGTTGTACAAAATAAACATAATTAATATTTGAAAACTGTAATTTTCTTATGATCTCTTATTAGAGGTCATAAGCTCCTCTATATAACTTTGTATTATTTTTTCTATGCTTTAGCGTTAGTTTTATGCTGTATCTCATACATATAATAATACACACAATAAATTAAAATATTATATATTTTATTTGCTCGAGTGGGAATCGAATCCAAGACCGTCGGTTTTACAGTCACCACTTGCATTTTTGCGCCACGACGGCCAAAAATGTTAAAATATTAATACAAATGATATTAACTTTGTTTGTTTTTACAGAAAACATATAAATATAAATTTAAGATATAAAATATAAATTCTACTTACATTTAAGACGATGATGAAGAAATCCAGCGTGAAGAGGAAAGACGTGATCGGGTTGAAATTCAGCTGGAACAAGGAGATTGAGTAAAAGTAGGGGGTTTCTTATAGATTAATAATAATATTAATTTATGACCAAGTAATTTTAAATATAAAAAAAAATACCTTAAAATAACTTAACAAAACAATAGATTTTTGAGGTCTTTTGTCCGTGGAAATCTAATGTGGAATTTGTCCCATTTGTGTTATTGATAATACAATATGTTAATAAAATGAATCTGAATATCAAATTACATGTATAACAATATTATTAATATTTTAAAAAGTCATTTTGTCATTCCTTAGTGGGGATCGAACCCACAATCACCGCGCTTACAGTCGCACTGGAAATCGTCACGGTGGTATAATAATATTTAATGCCTAAGTAAGCTTAGGCGTATAATATATGGAGATAATATGCAAATGTAACAAAATAATTAAAAGTAATATAACAAATGTCAGAAATATACTTAAAATAGTTTCGCACACGTATACGAGTGTAAATGGCTTACCGCATCCATTTAATTCTATCAATAAGAAGCTGTTAATTTCTAAATGTCGAACGTTTAATTAATTTAAAATGATTAAGTATTTGAAAAAAAGATGTCATAATATTATGTAACACTATTCCTAGCTCTAAATCAGTATTAGAATACAAAGGCAATATAATAAATAAATAATCGTGTAGTTTAAGCGGGCGAAGCCGCGAGCGCGATCTGGTCGTCTATAGCAATATTCTCGTATGAAAATTATGTTATGTTTGAAATTAACAAAAACAAAAACAATGAAAGCTCGGGAGCCGAAGCCGTCACATCAAAAGGACGGAATAGCGAATAGGAAATGAACTACATACAAAGTTTGTTACATCCTCATAATATAACGAATGTATTGTAAGGTTAGTTTATATACTATCGCGAACGCTTTCTGCTGGTAGTTATTAGTTGTTCTAAATATATATAGGTGCCGTGGGACAAGGTCTGATTGCAAACAGTCTTTGGTTCAATTGCCATTCGGGGAAATTATTATTTTTATATTATTTTCATTTTCATCTCAAATTATCTTTTACTTATTACTTTACTTTATTATCTATACTAATATAATAAAGCGGAAGAGTTTGTTTGTTTGTTTGTTTGTTTGTTTGAACGCTAAGATCTCTGGATCTACTGGTCCGATTTACATTGTTTTTGTTTTGTATGAAAGCTGCATTCTT
>DWNA01000579.1:0-21325 GCA_018249835.1 Heliconius besckei | reverse complement strand
TTAAATTATTAATAAATAATATGTGCTGTTTTATTATTAATGATCAGATTTTGAGTCAGTAATTATCACCTACGAGTGGAAATCGAACCCATGACCGCGTTTACAAGCCGACGCTATTTTAATAAATACTGAAATTCTTGCTCTCAAAGACTTCGAAGCAAAAAAAAAATATTTATAAAAAATTAAAATTCACCTACAACATTTAATCATGAAAGGCCATGTCAGGTCGCTTGTACTTTATAAAATCCTGTTACAAGCTTTTAGGACAAAGAGTACATGCACCTAAAGGAGAGCGAGCGAACTCGAGACTGTCATTTTACTATCTAAATATTTAAACCCCTTCTCCTCGTCTTCCTCCTCTATATATGATGACAAAGTACGCCAACAAACTAAATTCTATAAGTTATACTATATATTCTTCAGTTATACTGACACTTTTAGCTTATATTTGTACTAATTGTATTACCTATTTATATAATGCGGGACAATTGTGAAACAATTTTTATTTGCGGAATGCTTATAAAATAAAAAAAATAATTGTTTTCCTAGTGTAGATATGTCAGATGAACCACGGTGTTGAGTTTCACCACCTAATTTACAATTATTATTAACTATTAAAAAATAATTTGACTCTAAGTAGAATAGAGTGTACCTACCTACATAGAGTTTTACATCTCAAAACTATCTTTTGTACGTATTAAACGAAATACATTAAATAAAGTAAGGATGATTGAACCGTCGAGGCTTAATGGCGCAATATGTAACATTAAACGCGGTGGTTATGGGTTCGATTCCCACTCATGGAAATTAATTATTATGCAAGATATCGCGTATAATGGCAGCTGTCCTTGTTACAGAGAATGCGGAGACCTCGCCGACACCGGTGGCTCACGGTGTCGGTGTTCTTCATCGCGTACTCAGTGTTCCAGGCGGTGTTGAGCAACGCGTCGGAGCCCGCAGATGATAAAGTGGATGTCTCAACTCTACCTGAGATGAAAACCACTCATGTTGAACCTCCTAAAGGTTTGTAATTATATGATGTATTGAGATTTTTAGCCGACTGTGGGGAAGAACAAAAGAGGTGTATGAGAGTTTCGGCGCGTATGTTTGTAAGAATGTCTGGAACAGACATATATTCATAAATTTGCTCCCATGTAACTGTTCAATCTGTTAACCGATTTAGTTTTTTGATATCATTTGTCTTGGAAGTGCGAGTTACTGAATATAATAATTTAGTTTATGCAGTTGTTTTTTTATTTTGTTTATTTACATGAACTTCCATGTTAATTAAAATGAATTAATGGAAGTTGAAAATATTTAATTATTTTATTATATATATATTTTTTTTTTAAATATAACTATGAGAAAAGAATTTAATAAAAATAAAAACTAAAAATTACTTGGAATATTTTGGTATGTAAGCAAATGAGCCTATATACATTTAGCTTATGCGACAAGATTGTTTTGACGTTGAAATACTTACATATACATATTTAAGAATTATTCAATGAAATTACCTGTTCTTAATTGTATTTTGATATTCTGTATCAGCATCCGAAGTAACACCCGGCGTAACCAGCAACGTGGAAAAAGTTAACGGCAAGAAAGCTATGAAAGGTCTTGAGGATGAACCTGATGAAGGAGAAAAGAAGAAGCAAAAAGACGCTGGTTACGAAGAGGTATGAACAATATATTATTTTAAAAGTAGACCGCAATATTTAATAAGCAGAGAGAACCTGAGAACAAGTGTTAAGACACTCCGATTCCATTAAAGAATAACGTTTTATTTCCATTCATGTCTATAGAGATGGATAAAATAAGTGCTTGTATATAATAACACTCTTCTAAAAATGGTTACTTAATATTTTACCCCAGGATAAAGCTATAGAAGAAGTTCGAGAAGAAGAAAAGAAAGAAGAAGAAATTGACGCTATACCGACCGTCCATCCTCTACGCAATTGTACGCCACCGGCCATTGAACAGGTAGGTACTAGGTATACACAATCGCCTGTCCTTGCCTGATAGACACTGTTTCATTATCATATATTAAGGAAACTTTAGATTATAAAAAATGTAAATGCATAGGTTTTGCAAGTAAAAATAATTTTAATAGACATTTTCATAATATAATACTTCTTATATGTAAAGTAAAGAAAAAATAAACAAAGTTATAGACATTATGAGAATTTCAATTTTTGCGATTTCCACGTTGTCTAGCTCTATACGTACCTATTAACCGGATTAATTGCATATAATAATAAAAAAGTGATTTATATTTTTTGTTTGATATGATTTTTCATATAATTTCTGGTTTGTATACAATTACCTAGTATTTCTTCGAACTCGTACTCCACAGTGTGAATTTAGTCGTTTTTAAGCTGCTATGGTGTCATATAATATTCAAATTGTAGGAGGTATTCTCTTTGAAGGGATTTTGGCTGCCGACTTAACTGACCGCACGCTGAGTAATATTTATAATGCATAATTCATATTTATGAATTTCTTTCCTTTTGGCCTATTTCATATTAAATATTTATTTATAATACACTCTACTTAAGTGACTTTTATAATTTTGCTTATTCTATAATTCTATTTCATCTATCTTGTCAGGTTTTTTTTTGAGAATGTTATTAATATAAATTTTCTTAGCTTTGTGAAAATATCAATATTTTTTTATATACCTAGTTACAAAGCGAATATTTTAGCTATACTCGTACATTGATTGATTCTCAATCGAAGGTTCAATTACAAATCTTGAAAACCTCGTCTAATCTCGCTACGTAGCGTCTAATCTCGCGACCTTAAAATTATTATCTTTTAAATATTAATATAATCTTTTATTTAAACTATTATCAAAAAAGTACTTTTCTTTCCTAACTGGAATTTTAGGCTTTAACAATAAAAAAAGCAGTATTCCATCAATTTGTAGATTTTAACAATAATCCCGAACACCGGAGCTTTATCACGTGGTTATATTTATTTTTGTTTCCAGTTCCCACGCCCACTGATGGGACAGACGGCGCGTCGGCACGGCGGCCTCCTCCTGCACGTTCTGGTCGCCGTGTTCACTTTCATAGGACTGGCTATAGTGTGCGATGAATACTTCGTTTCGAGCCTTGATAGGATCTGTGAAGGTCAGTACTTAGTAGAGACTTTTCCAATGTAGAAAAAATACTTTTATCTTTGAAATTACTTCTTGATATTGATTATTATTTTGACTGAAGGACTGAGGCAATCTAAAGATAATTATTTTAGCCTATTATCCAAAATAAAGTGAAATCAAATTAGAAATTGTTGCTTTTGAACACATTAATTTACATATTGACTGTTAATATCTGCAAGCATTTAAGAAATGAAAGATAGAATTTAATGATTTTTTCTTAAAGTGATAAATGGACTTTTGTTATCAGAGCTCTCTTATTATTAGAATTGCAGCTAGCACCCGACGTTGCCGGTGCTACGTTCATGGCGGCGGGCAGCTCTGCGCCCGAACTCGCTACCGTCGTCATCGGCGTTTTTTGTGCGCAGGATGATATTGGTTTGTTTTATTTCTATGCATTATCTTTATATACTATAAAATTGGATTTGTAAAATAAAAAAATAACAGCTTAATATTTGAAAAATACACTTTTTAAAGTTGGGTAAAAATAAAAGCTTACCGTTATAACCTTGATTGAGATGGAACCTTGTAACACTCTTTCTTCACTGTTCAAGAATTCTCGACGCATTGCCTGTTGAGTGGCGGAATTTAACGCCACACTGAAAATATTAAACAATTAATTTCCCGTTAAAATCGAAGTCGCAACCGTTGCGTTTACATTCACACGCCTGTGCCACTGAGTCACTACAACCTCAATTAATTGTACCTGTTTTACCCCTTTTTCCCCCAGGTGTGTCAGGAGTGATCGGGTCCGCGGTGTTCAACATCATGTTCGTCATCTCCGTGTGTGCGCTGTGCGCCGGCACCGTCTCCCATCTGAACTGGTGGCCGCTGTGCCGCGACTGCTTCTTCTACGCCGTCTCCATATTGGTTATGTTGTGTACGATAGCCAATGGTTATGTTTCTTGGTAAGCGGAATAATTGTTTGTTTTTTAAGGAATTTATCTCCTCGAATTCGCTCTTTACCTCGTTATCAAAGAGAGGAAATGAAAATATTAAATATTTAATTCCCCACAACCGTTGCGATTAAAGTATCGCGTGTGTGCCCCTACATCACGACGGCCTTCATTTACCAATATCCCTTAAAACTCATAATCTTTCAGGCCGGAAGCCCTCTTCATGTTAATCATGTACGGTGTGTACTGTGTCGCGTTGCGCTTCAACACAGCGCTGGAGAAGTGGGCTCTGACTCTACCTCTGCCGTTTAAGTTGCCGTCTAGAGAGGAACAGGCGGCGCTTGTTACTTATAAGTAAGTCATTTTTATTTCAAAATTCATATAATTACAAAATACTATTTATATTCTTAAAAGATAATGTTTAAATGTTCTTCTTCAGTGTGGACGAAGTGAGATACTAAATTTTACGATTCATTAAACACTCGTTTTGGTAGAAAGTGGAGAATAGCTAGATGTAGCTAGACTCTTAGCTTCGTATTTTTTTTTATTTGCGTTTTCTTTTTCCAGTTCAAGTATATGAGATAAAATAGATAAAATGTGTTTTTATCATTCGTTTTTTTAAAGGATTTGGTAAAATTCCGTCCTACTGGCGGTGGCTTCATTTTGTGTGGTGTTTCAATTTTTTTTGTAAATATTAACATTACTTACACTTCACAGGAGTGCAGGAGGACAACCAGCTCCAAACGCACCTGCAGCTGAAGGACAGTATACGGAGATGGATGGACAAAATGAAGGCGGGACTAAACAACCTACAGGTATATATTAAAAAACAATTAAAATTGTATTGTAAATTAACCTAATTAAAAGAGTATTTACTTTTTGTTTTTATTTTAATTTTTTTTATCTCTCGTGATTATTCCCGGACGCGGATGACGCACGGATGACAGAAAACTTATATATTTTCTACATAACTGTAACCTAGCATATTAAGAAATTCACCAATATTTTAAAAGTAAAGATTTTTAATTCTATGAAATTTTCATATAAAATATTAGTATATGATTTGTTTTTATTAAATTTCATAATTAAATAACTCTTTTTAGCGTACAATCCGGACGGCACGTATGACAATGTGGGGTACAACGCGGAACCCGCGCCGGTATGGGACCCCAACCAGGCCTGGGATCCAAACAATGGTTGGGATGAAACTTCTTTGGTATGTTTTATAAAGCTTATTAAATTATTTTCTAATTAAGTATATTTTTTTGTTATGAATATTGAGAATTTAGCTCTAGCTTAGCTTATCTAACATAGATGTAAATAAAAAAGGTTTAAAGGATTTTTGGCCTGTTATTATTGATACACAGTGGTAAACATTATTTGGTATTATACTGACTGTATATATAATACAGAATGGTCTTCAAATAAAATAAGTTTCAGCGGGAAATACCATAGATAGATAAGGAACCCTAAAAATAAAAGTTAAGTAAACAATATAGAAACGACGCTATCGTTTTTTTTTCAGTTGTGTCTAAACCTAAAAATACAGAAAGTGAGGAATGCTTTGCCCACACTGTTAATTGTACGAAATAAATGAACATACATAATATTGAAAAAAAAAAAATTAATTGTTACTAACACTTTTTTCTACATATTACTAGCAACAACCCCCCACCCGAGCCCAGCCCCCCACACAGTCGTGGGGAGACTCGATGGCGCAACAGCAGACACAAGCGCAGTCGCCCAACCAGCCGCAAGAAGATCAAGAACAACCGCAAGCAGTACAACAGGTCAGTGGAAAAGAGACTTACATAGATATGAATTTTCCAACTAAAAAGGAACATTATAAATAGGTGTACCTACTGCTCAGAGATTTAAGTTTGCTTTTTGAGCATTTTTTTTAGTATCACGGTATATCTGGCACGCAGCTGGGTATGCAGAAGGAATCTAGTGTTTACACACTACACTCCGTTCCCCCTTTTCTGCCGAATTCTGGAAGAATTACGTGCCAAGTGCGTGCGTTTTGATGATTAAATGTTTTATTTCCTAGAGTGAGAATCACAATGCGTTGCGTTTATAGTCTCAAGCTTTTCCCTCTGCGCCACGATCGCTTTAAAGCTCATAAGATCTTTAAAGTATCTCATAAATTTACAGATATGTTTTAAATTAACTTTATTCATATAAGGAGGACTTTTTTCCAGGCTCCAGCGCAGCCCGCTTATTACAAAGCAAAGGATTATAACCCTGAAACAGCTGTTGATCCTTTAGTCAAGCCGATTGGCGCTAGTGAGTACTATGTGGTTATTATTATTACATTTTCAGCTTCAGCACCACATAAAAAACAAAACATTAAATGATCTAAATTTTCAGATCAACTACAGCTAGTCTGCTGGTACGTCGCGTTCCCCATCCACTGGTCGTGTCGCCACACCATGCCAGACTGTCGAGGGCGGTGGTATCCCGTCACCTTCATTATATCCATGTTGTGGATCTCGTTCTACTCGTATTTTATGGTCTGGATGATTACTATTATTGGTAAGTTTTTTTTATTTTTATCTTATTTTTATATATTTTTTTGTTTTTATGTTATTGTAATGTAACTTAAAATGATTATAACATGTGTATGAAATGACGTCACGCAACTCTTCGCAAGCTATTAAAGAAGGAACAGGAGCCGTGAAATATGTATTTATTTATATTTAACTTTCATGTTTATATTATTTTTCATATTTATATTCTCCTTAAATAAAAGATTGCTATGCAGGAAAAAAGTAAGTAAAAGTATTTTCCTACTTATGTCTATAATTACCTACTAACTCTAACAATACTTATGGTATATTTCCCAGGCTACACCCTCGGTATTCCGGACACCGTGATGGGTTTGACTTTCGTAGCTGCGGGCGTGTCAGTACCAGATGCACTGTCTTCACTCGCTGTCATCAAAGAAGGGTAATTTTGTAAACATGCAATAAATATTTATATGTAATAAATTGTACCATTGATTTTGAAAAGAGCAACTGTTGAGTTTCTTGCCGGCTCTTCTCAAAAGAACTGCCTTCCAAACCGGTGGTAGCTTATTGTTTATATGTTCATTCGACGATTCAAAAGTGCTTATAACAGTCTATTTGAATAAAGAATATTTTGAATTTGAATCTTGAATATAAAATAATATTTGAGCCAAGTTTAATCTACAAATGGAAAAATCCCAGTGGCTAGGGTATTTGCTGCCCGGTGCGGCTTAGGGGACTTGATGCCCTTTAAAATGGTCTAAGGTCTTTAAAAAAAACAAAGTGATCGTCGACTTTGATGCCCCTTTCCTTTTGATGAGGTCTAAAAAAAAAAACAAAGTGATCGTCGACTTTGATGCCTTTTCCTTACCGCACCGCTCGCACCCCCCTAGCTACGCCACTGAAAAATCCTTTATTTTATTTTATTTATAAATTCCAAATAAATATATAATTATAGATATGGTGACATGGCAGTATCAAACGCAGTGGGATCCAACGTGTTCGACATCCTGGTGTGCCTCGGCCTGCCGTGGTTCATACAGACCGCCATCATCCACCCCGGCAGCCACGTTAATGTTATAAGCAAAGGTATGATATAATTGTTTTGGTAAGTTAAGATTCAATGGCCTATAAATTTTATTCCTATTATCAAAACATGGAAATAAAATTAAAATGTTCTCTTAGTGAAGATCGAATCGTTGCATTGAAACCGAAGCTGTGAGTTCAGCCGTTTGACATGCATACGAGTATATACATGACATTTAGGGAACAGAATATTTTAACACTTTGCTTACGCTAACACACCGTTGGTAATCCGGGTTATTATTGGACATTCTGAATCAGTATAATTAAGGCTCGAATGATGGAGAATCCACTATGGACTTCGCAATACTATTAGAGAAGAGAAGAATATAGAAGAATAATAATATAGAAGTTGAAACAAATATCTTGTTTTCCAGGTCTAATCTACTCAACACTGTCATTATTCTCCACGGTCATTTTCCTCGTGGTCGCCACACACGCCAACGGCTGGAAGTTAGATCGTAAATATGGCGCAGTATTAATGGTTTGGTATTTGCTCTTCATAACACTTGCAAGTCTCTACGAATTGAATATATTTGGTAATTTCCATCCTCCCGATTGTGAATCTAGCTATTAAATTGATTTTGTATAGAGACTTTGCTTCGAAGTTGTAGATATTATTGTAGCATTACCTTTTTTACATTTTATCAAGTAGGTAATAAAAATAAAAAATAAAAATATATTATGGGTTTTTTTGGTATTTGATGCTTGTATCAAAAGATTTAATCATACAGCCTAAGCGTAGAGTGCATTTTTTATTTTGTTATTTCCAAATCACATTGGAATTTGATATTTTTTAAAATGTAATTTAGTGTTAGTATTATGTTGTTTTGTTTTTCAATTAGGAAAAATGTATCAAAATTATTTACATATGAATAAAACTAAGAAGCAAAGTTTCTATAATTTAAAATTAATAGAGTTCTAACTCACCCGTTAAGTATTTACAACTGTTGAAAGTCACTAGAATAGATTTTGAACTCGTTACTCGGTGAATGTATGTAATGTTTTACACTTTACTTATAAATTCTAAGGTAAAGATAGCGGTACTTATGAAATAAATATAAATATTAAAAAAGGTAACTTCTGTTCTTGATTTAGACGTTTTACGTTGTGCGTTGTACCTATTATGTATAGAAAACACATGACTATAAGTAATATATAACAAAATTAAACTACGTATTAATACAATTAAACTTTGTTATATTAGCTAAATTTAATAAAGTAAAACTGAAAATTAAGGGAATAATATTATGAGGACGAACAATATAAATTATAAAATATAGACAAACTTAGGAGAGGTGAAATGGATATGGAAAGTGAAGACCAAATTATCTATTAATAAAAGAATGAAAATAAAATAATATTCGTTATGTTTGTATGACAAACCGTTCGTGGCGTAGAGAGACAGGTTGTGGGTTCGATTTGTCGACACTCGAAGAAATGTTATATTTATTTCAATGTATATTTCCATTTCTTCGCTCTGGTGTCGAAGCAAAGCGCGGCGTCGAATTCCGCCACTCAACACGCAATGCCTCCAGAATTCGGAATAAAGTGGGAACACAAGAAAGAAAGTGGTGTCTTAACACTAGGTTCCCTCTGCCTACCTTGCTGTGTGCGGAATACAGCGTGAAGCTGATAGCAATGACATACATCATTAGATAGATACGTTCTTAAAAATATATTTAATTTTTCATAAGTATCGCTATTCTAATGCTGTCTTTACTCACTACTGTAATTTTCGCGTTTGTAAGGCCTCGTTCATGCGGTGAAATATGTTTAATTCATTCTTTTGCTCTGAAATCCAAAATTTGATTGTGCTTTTAAAAATATTTTTGGAAAAAAAAGCTTAAATTTATTAAAACCAAAAATGCCGTGTGAACTTAGTCTAAGACTCCGAACGTATCGATGTAAAATGTAGCCATAGATAGAATATAAATTATAAAATATCGAATATTAACAGTTAGTTATAATTAAAATTTATTTATTTATCTATTTATTACACGATTTATTAAGTTTATAACAGAAATCTTATGATTAAATGAAACATCGATTGTAGTTTTTATCTGTATTTTAAGAGGTAGATATTAATTTGTTTATTAATAACAATTGTAATTTTAATTTATTGTTGTAAATAGCATTGTTATGTAATTTAATTTCGAATCATTATTTTGTTGTAAATATATTTCACGCACAAACTCAAATTATCCTGATCTCATTGTTGGCTGTTTGTTTTGTTACTTTTGTAACCAAAAGTGACTGGTGACCATTTTTAATCTTTAATATCTATTAATTAATACTGTAATATGCTTACATTACATGCTAGATATGAAAAAATTAAAAACAGAGAATTTGGTCGGAGTTTATAGATACGTTAAATTGTATAACATCAGAAAAATTAATGAGGAAATTCTTAAAAATTTAAATATTTGTTTCATTATTAGGTACCTACATTACATAATATACATTGGTATTTATTTTAAATATTCATTTAATTCATTGAGTTATTTAAAAGTAGGTATACCTATATTTTATTATTCTGAACTACCTATTCAAAATTAGTATTAAAAACTGAGTTTTCTTCGCCATAGCATTAATTATTCTTCATGAAATGTGCTTGTTTGACATTAAATATATTGTATAAATATTTGTCTTGTTCTAGAGTTGTTTAAAGGGAAACAATATAATATGCTAGTCAGTGTTAAAAAGTATTTCGAAGCTAGGCTCTTCTAATGATAAATATTGTTCTATCGTTACGCTTATTCTTATTTTAAAAAAAAAACAATATATTTTATTTTTATAAATAAGGGTATTTACTACTTTAACATAAAGGACCTGTTTACTTACAATGAGTAGTAGATAATTATAACCATATTGAAATAAATTTAAATTAAATTGAAGTTCAAACGTTGTTTTGTTAATAAAATGTTAATTGACTATTCTAAGTATGATTTCTAAACCAATTGTCATGCTTATTAGAAAAAAATGTCATGCTTATTAGAAAAAAATGAGGACAAATTAATAAAAAAAAAATAATTTAAAATTGCATAAACTATTAAAGAACATTACCGAAACGTAAAAACAAAAAATATCTCCTTATATTATTTAGATAACATTTCGATTGTTTGATTAAATCGCAGCATGGCTATAATATAGATATAAGTAAAAAAGGGATAACACAACACAACGACGTTATGACGAATTAAATATTTTTACCGCATTTTTTTATATAAGCCATAGTCAGCACGTAGAATTATACAGTGGCAGACCCTGGCAACATACGCCGGGATTAATGCTAGGAGGAAGAAGAAGTCAGCACGTAGAATTATAATTTTACAATTTCACTATTTGCAATTTGTAAAAGTTATTTAGTATACCGTAACTAAAAATTTTATTGGACATTCGACTACAAAATGTTTCATGCTATATATACTTAGTTACTTAATTTTAATACTCTACCTCAAATATTAGCTTCCTTGATATTTCATTTATTTTGTAATCTACATATACTTAAAAACCTTCCTCGTTTCATTAAAATTAATAATATAATTTAATTCCTCTGTTTCTTCTTTTAATTATATTATAAGATAATATAATATCGTTCTGATCTCCTTTAGAAATCCAAATGACGTTAAACTATAGAAGAATTTTATGTTATTTATAAAAATAAACAATGTAAGTATTTTATTATTTAAATATTTGAAGCATAATTGTTTTTATATTGTTTAAGTTTATTGTAGGCGTAATGTACATATTATAGACAATATTAATAAATATTTCAAAATCCTATAAATCTTCCATTACAGCTTTACCTATAGTCCCATATTTATAGACCAAATCATTGAGCTGATTAATTTATCCAACAAAATTGATAAGCTTGCAATAAATTTAACTTTTTTAATTTTTTTTTTGAAAACAGAAAATATACCGTAAAATATTAATGCTTTTAAAAAAATAAAAACACAAAATACGTAATTTGTATTGTTGTGTTTATGATTTTTTTTAATTTAATGTGTATAGTAAATGAGTATTATAGTAGTGACAATAATACATAGCTTTACGTTTGCCATTCTGTGCTATGTACATTTCTTATTTATTAGAAAAATATTGTCGAAATAAAATAATTTATGAAAATTATATTTTTAATATTAAGGCTTACGCAAACGGTGGCGCAACGGTAAGAGATTAAAGCGCAAATTAAAAAAAACAAAATCACATGAATTTGACGTAAATTTAGAAAACATTTGAAATTATAGTTTATACTTATAATATTACTGTTTATGAAACTATTAAAAAAATAAAATAATTTAACTATATTATGTTTGTCTGTTGTTGATCAAAATAAAAAAAAAAAAATCTTCTAAACTATCGATCCTTATCTTAAAATCTATCTATCTCTGTGATCAAAGTTACCCTGTAGATATTAAAAACATATTTTTGTATACTTGTGTTGTTACTGTAGGTACTTGCGGTTAGAATGTTAGACGACACGTGCATTTGTGCATCAATTATGAATGTCAATTTAAATTTAAATACTCTATCGTAGATAATTAGTGAATGTCTAGATCGCCCGAGTGTTTGCACAACTGTTCATTTTATCATGTTGTAATGTGATATTCAATACAAGTTATTAGTTAATTTTATATTTTAAATCGATTCCTTAGCTTACTCCACGTGTTTGTATATATTAGCGGACCATATATTAATACCCACATATTGTAACGCTGTTATCATAATTAGTCATTTAGATGTATTTAGTCCAGACATTTATGCTCTACAATTTAATATTAGTACAAAATGAAGCCACGCAAATGAACGTATGTAGAATATAAAAATTATGAAACTTTAATAATAGCAAATGCAAAACTTAGGGATGTGCAAAATAATGTTATCTATAAGTAGATATATGCTATATATTTTTAAAGCGGTTAAACTTTATTTGTTAAAGTTGAAAATTAAAAGTAATATTTGAAAAAGCACATTGCACTCAAACGTCTAATCAAATTTACGTAGTTCAAACATTTACATTTATCATTTAACTAGCGGACGCGCACAGCTTCGCTTGCTTATGTAGGGGTGAATTCTATGAAACATGTGTTCAATGAAATATTCTTAAGAGTCTAAATTTCAAATTTTACAAAAATCGGTGGCGATTTTAAAAAAAATCCATACAAACTTTCAACCCCCTTAGGGTTAAAATTTTTCAAAATCCCTTCTTAGTGGATGTCCAGATTACGAAAGTAAACATCTGTCCAAATTTCACGTTTCTACCATCAGCAGTTACGGCTGTGCGTGCGTCTTACCTCAGTCAGTGAGGACAAGTCCTTTTATATATATAGATAACTAAATATAAAGTGTAGAATATCGATATCTCATTTTTTTTAATTTTTTTTAAAATTATTAAATAATTTTATGTCTGGATGTAGCGCTCCATATGCTTTAGAAATAAAATGAAATCTTAAAAAGTATATTATGAAAAATATAACATTTGACTATAATACAATACAATATATCTACATACATCTAAACAAACAGATTTTTATATATGTATTGTTTTACTAATAATTGATACTTACCCACCATATTTGACACTTGTTAAATAATAATTAAATATGAATTTCATTATTATTTATTTACGTAATGAGCGATATATCGTAACAGTACCTAGTTGTAACTTGTAGTGCATACGCTCGCCTGTTAAAGCATCTTCATAAAAAAATATTTTTAAAATTTTAATATAAAGTGGATGTTTTGCATGTGTTACTATTAGTGTTGGCTTCGTTGATCATTTATTTGTACTTTGTAGCTTCTTGGAGCTAATGGACGTACGTATGTGAAACATTGTTAATTGCTATAAGTTATATGACAAGATGTTAAATAAAGTATAAAAATGTAATAGTTTTTTTTTATTTTCCCTTTTTACCAATAAAAATTCTGACAGTGTATCACAACGGTTGTGGGTTCCATTTCCAATGGAACGAAAAGGCGAAAACGAAAACGAACGACATATTTTCATTTCTTGCACTTGGTAAGAAGACACTAAACACGAAATTTTGTTAAAATTGAGCTGTTCGTGAAAAATCTCCGAACCATTTATATCAGCAGACGGCGTCAGTGCAAGTATCTACAATATTATAATCCTCAGACAATATATTTTATAACTGGTTACAGAGTACATAATTGGACCTCCAATTCTTGTAGCCTAGAGTCCAACATATTCTACTTGCTTGTCCACTTTGCCTCGCCGCCGCGGTCGTGGACGTGGTCGCGAAGTATCACACATATGCCGTGATACCGAAGTATTCGCGTACGTAAGGTCTGTAAGGACGGACGGACGATAATTTTAAGTGATAACGTCATATAATTAAAAATTTCCTACTTTTATGAATTTGATCTTCCTTCCTTTAAAACGTATATAAAGGCAAAAGCATTTCTATGAAATGTATTGAATTACTATTTGCTATTACTAAATTATGATTATTTTATATAAAACAAAGAATTTAATTAAAAATTCGCTCGTTTCGTGCTCTCGCTTGCTCTCTCAACTCGAAGGCACGTGACAATGAGCCGAACTATCGTGCGTGCAGTCGGCGTGCATCAATTTTCGACGTGATAAACTTATGCTGTCACGTCGAAACAGATTTTGCTCCCTGCCCCCTGCACTAATTCATTATATCGACTCCAATGTGTCAATAAATTATTAATAAATTTTAGTAAAAGAAAACAATTTTATCGAAACCTAATTTTCTTTCATAACTTCATCCAATCATAAAAAAATAAAAAGGTATAAAAAAACACAAACCACGTTTAATAATTATTTATTAATTTGGAGTTACGTGCATTTATGACCTTATTAAAAATGGAGACAAACCAACCGTAGTCGACCGCTTCGACTTGCATCGCTTTAGAGGAATACTGAGATCCATTACATTATCACAAGGTAAAAAAAATAACATCGGATTTAATATTCCAGTCTAATGACTTACAACGACTGATTACAACGACGTAATCGTCGGTGTAATAGTAATTATAACAACAGCAGGGTTTTTTCAGAATTTGTCTCCAAACACACACTCAAAATCAAGATCTATTCATTTACACATTAAATTTATCTTTTGCTAACGTTCGGCGCCATCTTGTAGCCGTACGCAAAACGTGTTCTTAAAAAAATAACAATTAAAATGAAAATCGTCCTGTATTTACAATGTTTTTTTTCTGTACTTAAAATATACGATACATATATATGTACCAAGCATCTCCTCTAACGCTCCGTCTAGCCTAGTCTATATACAATTTTAGTAAAGTATGGATTTTGCGTGAAAAAAAGGGGAAAAAAATCGTCTAAATATTAAACATAACATTATGAAAATGGATACAACGAAGCGTCCGAGGAGAACAGACTCAGTTGTTGTTGTTCTAACTTATTAATCTAATATGACATTCTATAATGATTTAGTAAATCAATAATTTTAGAAGATACTATATAGCCAACAATAGCATTAGACCGTCGAAAATAATAAACTGTTAGACGATGAAAGTATTAATAAAAAAAAGAATACTAATCTATGAAATGGTATACAAACTAAAATGCTTCACTAATCTAACTAATATTACAATATTATAGATATTTGTCAATTAACAGCGAAACGTTAGGTGAATGCTAAATAAATTAATTATATCAAAATAAATGTAACCGAAAACATTATGTATGTACGCATGCATGTAATTCAAATAAAAAACTCCACCATAAACCAGAACAATAATACAACGGAGCAAATACATTACCTAGATGAATCACTGTTAACATTACAATCATATTCTATATTATCTAATAATTAATTAGTAAACATTTACTTCACATTTAACTTACAATTTCCAAACCAAATATGTAGTGTATTTAAAGTGTGTATGCATTACAAACAGCAAGAGTCCGTTGTCGAGCCGACGTCTCTCCTTGGGAGTTACCAAAATATAAATACGACGTGAAAAAATACATAAATTCATATAATATTTAAAATTTTAAATCTGTGTTTCACATAAAATTTAGTTCAAGTTGCACACTCAAACTCGACGGCGGCCATTAACTACGCTGTCGTTAAATTAAAAGGCCTCTGTAATAGAAAGAAAGTCTGTGGAGCTTCGACTGGCGGCGTCACGTCACGTCATACGTCACGCGTCACGTCACGCCACGCCACGCGACACGTCAGGTCACGGCGGCAGCGGCACTCACACACTCGCACACGCACACAAGGACACTCGAGTCATGTCATTCAAGATGGCCGCCGTCAGCCCACCCGCAACTGTCGAACGCCGGTTATTCTCTTTCACTGTAAAACGAGAAATTAAACGTATTATTATTAAGATACTATAGCAAATACTTAATGTATGAATATGAGTTCAAATTAATGTATGTATTACGAACAAAATAAAGCGATGCAATATGAAAATGTAATAAATTACTAGTGGTTAACAAATCAAACGAATGATAAATTTTGTCCTGGAGGAAACCCAAAAGTAATAATTTAAAAAAAGAGTAATGGGCAATGTGTATATAAACTTTAGTATATAAGAAATAAATGGTAAATGAAACTATAAGCTAAGCGAAACTCAAATTAAATATTAATTACATTACAAATGATAATCTATTGAACGAAGGTTGTCGTCACGAAAGTCGCGAATGTTGAAAAAAAATACAACTAATGTGTATCTGAGGTATCAGTGATATATACATACGTATAACATAATTTAAAATAGGTATTTTATAATAATATCATAAACAATAAAACATGCATATCTTTTTAATGCCTTATTAATAATTTTTATACAATTTATTAAATTAACATTCAAATATATACTATCTAATACAAAATTATTTACGCCTCTTTAATTTAAATATATACGTTTAAATTATAACTTTAATAAAATTATTTAATTTATTTAATACTAAAATATAGGGACATAATCACAGGTATTTTCGAAACGAATTTAAAAACTATACTTTTCTTTAAAACATAGATAACGAAAACGTCAAATACATAAATAAATTAATTCACAAGACGTCACAAATATTAAAAAAAATATTATTATAAAATTTTATTAAATTTATTAACTAGGAAATTTAAGTGAAAATTATCGTTTTCCTTTAAAAAAAAGGTCAATGTATCTAGTAAATGTATTTTCTTTTAAGAGATTTGCGGTTTCTTCTTTAATTGATTGGCAGATTGATGATTTTTAATCAATAGGTTGTTGGAATCGACCACAGCATTCACCGATTTTACCTGTAGTCAAATTTTATACCAATAATAATTACTATTTATCTTTTATAACAAAAACTATTCATTATTTTTTCTAGTTGCTTATAAAACTTTTGAAATATTTTTAATTCTCTCTAAAAAAACTTATTTCAATTTTTAAATAATGATTATTCAAAAGAAAATAGAAAATATTTTACCCCAGAAGTATACCATAAAAAAATAGTTGCAAATAAAAAAAATACTATCTCAAATACAAAATGAATGATATTCGATGACGAGTTATCTGAGATGATCGCAAACATGCTTCTAATATAGTTAATTAAGGAAATATTTTTAGTTATAGAATTCTAAATAAATAGCAATTTGTAATAATATAAATAAATTGTTAATTTAAAAATCATATATGCAATTTAATAAATATTGTATGTACTTACAACTATTATACAATGAAATAGAAAGAGAATTTAAATGTAACGAAAAATCTTAATTTTTATTATAATTATATTAAAAAATAGGCATTCATTACGATAGTTTAGAAGTGGCCATAGAGTTGGTTTATAGAGTTAAGGTGGTAACTTGTATGAATAAAATGTTAAAAAATACTGGATTATATAAGAAATACGGAAACCATGTAGCTGTATCAATTAAATTTTAAGTTACGTCAATATAAATACAAAAAGACGAATCGGCATTTGATTCGTCAAATAATAATTTTAAAAAGATAGCAATAATTTTATATGGCAACGACGACTAATGAAATAAGTTGACAACCCTATGTGATAATGAATATTGAAAAGTAATAGTGATGTCCTTATTAAGGAAAAACGCAAGCAAAAAAACTAAAAACCACTAGCGTCAAAAATAAATATATAATTATGTATAAATAAAACAAGTCGACATATTAACATGTTAATACATAAACAAATAAATAGATATATGTGTGAGTACCTCTTTGTTGAGCGACGACTGCGGCGCCTGCTGAAATTATATTATAACATCTTAGAATTGTCAAGGCCGAACCGTTTGTAACCTAATTTGTAAAATAATCGCGATTTGCACTAAACTAATAATTTATTACAGTTTTTCTTAATATTATTTTTTATGTTTAATTAGACATACATTTAAGAGAATTTTATAGTTATAATATAACTTATGTTTACATTGAATGTACTGTAGAAATAGGTATAGTTAATGAGGAACAAATTTAAAAAAATAGCCACAATTTATTTTATGAAAAATTTCCATTTAGAGTGTTTTTTTTCAGTTTTCACATAAAACAAGAATACTGAAGGAAGAACCTTCTCTTCTTTCTCTTCAAATTCTACAAATGGCAGTGGCAAATTCAACATCACACTCTGACTTATATTCCCTTTTTTATATAATATTTTTTCAACAACAAACAATCCTTGATTTTAATAAGAAATCAGTTGGGGTTTGTTACACATTCCATACTAAAGTAATCCAAAGAAAAAATTAAAATATTTCACCTTTGTCCCTCAAATAACACATAAAACAAACAGAGAGAACCTATCACAACATACCTCTTGTTTGGCGGGCGCCTGCGCGGAGGGCGCCTGCGCGCGGCGCTGCGCGGCGGGTGAGCGGCGCTGCACGATGGCATCCATGGCCTGTTGCTTGCGCTGGCGCAGGATGGTCCAGTCGAACGTGTAATCGTACTGGTAGTTCATCGTGCGGAATAGGATGCGGAACAGCTGCAGCCACAAAAACGACAACTATTAATATAATATCGCGCACGTAGCAATGTACGCAGAGGGAACCTGGGAACCCGTTGCCCACTCCCCGCCAAATTCTGGAAGCATTACGTGTGAGTGGCGGTATTCAATGCCGCGCTTTGTCTTGTTACCAGAACAAGGAAAATAATATATAAAATATTCAATTCTCCTGAGTGGGATTGGAGTCCACAACAGTCCCGTTTACAGTTGCACGCGTGTGGCCCTGCGGCAGCTTCACCACTACCTCACCAATTATGCCTCGTTCAGTACCAAGCCCACTCTGCTATTCCCAGAAGTGTCTTATTGTACACAATACATATCTTATTTTAGAAGCCATCGTGACGCAGTAGGATTGCGTGTAACTGTAAACGCGACGTTAGAGGGTTCAAATCACATGATCCCAAATTAGTTTTTTTTTTCATTCCACTCTGCTTATAAAAGTAAGCGCGACTTTGAGTTCAATCACTCAATATGTCTCAAATATTTAATCAAGCGGGGAGAACAAAGTGTTTAACAACATCAGTAGGTTATCAACGTGGGTGGGGACAGTGTGATGCTAAAAATAATACTGTTACTCTACACACAAACTAACTGCGAGATAACGTACAGCAGAAACGAACGAACTAAAAGAATTCCACACCTTGATTTAAAATTTTAAAAGACTACAACCTAAACCAAGCACAAAAACGCTAACAAAAATCAACAAATATATTAACTACCTATAATATCAAGACGTCTGACTGAAAACGGAACACTTGTAGGTACGATTTCGACTAGAGGAATAAATTAATTTCACATCCTCGTTAAAGTGCAGCATCGAGTTCCACCTCTTAACACGCAATATCTCGAAAAGTCTTAATACTAGGTTCCCCCTGTCTATCCCGCTATATGCGGAAAACAACATGAAGCTAAGAAAATATCTATAAATACTTACTTCTACATACATCAAGACCATTTCTAACCACGTTAAGCCAAACTTGATCTTATCGAAGCGGCGATGACGTGACGTCATCAGAATATGTAACAGACGCCATATTTTAATTTTTATTATCATATTAATAATCAACTAACCTGTCTAAGATACATATAGTCTGGTGCTTCATCGAAACCGAGACCGCGGCAGTAATTTAAATACATAGAAAATTCCGCTGGGAATCCCTGGAAAGAAAGATATATATTATCAATTAATTATATAAATATAAATTTTCTTATTTTGTATTTTTTTTCTTTTCTTCTACTATAAAGAAAAAAAACCAAATATAATACAATACTTACCTTGCATAAAACTTCGACAGGCGTGGACATTTTCTTTTCACTAATACGTTCGTATTTTTGTTTCTTAGTTATTGCTTTCAGTCCTTGCCACGGCAAAGATCCTCTGCAAGTTGAATACAAAATATAATAGATAAACAAAATGAGATAATCAGGCCATTCAGGGTGTAGAGGCACAAGCGTGTAACTGTAAACGCAACACGCGTCGTGCCTCCGCCACGACTGGTCCTCTTGGGGATGCAGCTCAGTGGTAATCTAATCAACTGCAAGCTATATAAAACATACCTATTAAAATACATAAGTACGTAGCCAAGTGACTCCATGTCGTCACGTCGGGACTGCTCGATGCCGAGGTGAGCGTTGATGGACGCGTAACGGGCAGTGCCTAGAAACGTTTATATGTTTTAATTTTTGTTTCAACTTTGTATGTTGTTTTGAATTAATATATAAGGATACTTATTTTTTTTAAGTGCAATTAAAAGTATAGCAGTGTTTCTATATATTTTTCATGTTACTACCGCTAATTGTCCATTTAAACTTGTAAATTTTTAGTCCACTAATATTTTTTGTAGACCTAACAGTTGCAACCAATATACAACTCTCAAGATATTTTGGTTTTTCAAATGACCTTATTTGATGTACATGCACCATGCATAGCATGTTTTATACATAAACAGATACCATTCTTTACATTTTTGATATTTTAAAGATTTTTAGCATGCACTAATCTTAGTGAAATTCAATAAAGAATTTATGGTATATACTTAAATCGTTTACTTAACTAATAAGAAAATAAAAAGTTATTGAAATAAGATATCAATCTTATTTATATAATTTTTAAACTGCATTATGTTTTAGAAATTATTACAAAAATATATATATAAACATAAAATAGGGCAAAATTATATAATACAGCATGGACAACATTTTATCTACATATAGAATCAGGTATAAATAATGTCTTGTCTTATTACTTATATTGGTAAAACAATAACCAATCAAACATTTATATAATTTGCACATATTATTATTTTTTACATACCAGTAAGATTCTTATCCTCGCGATAGGTGATGTGAGCTCTGGTACGTACATCTCTAAATTTCTTAGCGAGGCCGAAGTCGATCATGTATAGTTTGTTGCAATGGCGGCCGATGCCCATTAAAAAGTTGTCAGGTTTTATATCACGATGGATGAAACATTTGCAATGGACGAACTCCACACGCCCGAGCATTTGATCTGTGGTAGAGATATATTATTAATTTAAATTGCTATTGTTAAAACACTCCGTTGTAATTAATAAATTAATTTTTAACAAAAACAAAAACCGACTTCTAACAACGAACTAAAAAGTGAAAAATAATTATATAAAGATTTTATAATTTTGAAGTCGGTGCCAAGTAAAACAAACAGGCTTAGTAATTA
>DWNA01000578.1:0-21354 GCA_018249835.1 Heliconius besckei | reverse complement strand
CCAACTTGGCCTTGCTTTCCAGATGATCGCGATACTGGCAGTCACTCGAAACATTAAGGCCCAATATGCTGATACTGGGCGCGGCTGTAAGGGGAGTGTTCTGAAAGACTGGCGATACGATAAATGGGTTTTTTTTTGTGGTTAACGCGCAAACCTGTATCTTCAGGGGGTTAAATTGAACCAAGTTCTTTTACCCCATGAGGAGACATTCTCGAGGGATGCCTCAACAGAAGACATAAGTTTATTTCGGCACTGTTCAACGTTTTCCCGAGAAAGACTTGCGCGGCCGGAGTAAACAGCGTCCACCGTGCTATCATCTGCATAGCAATGAATGCTAGAATCTTTCAGCATGTCATTTTTATCAGTGTATGTATGTTTATATGTTAATAACTTATTTATATTTAATAAAATCATATTTATTATAAGTTCTTTTAAATGGTTGCATGTAGGAAAGCGCTTTTAGTGATAAGGCCCGACATTGCACTTTTTTATTGTTTTTTTGTAAATATTGTTAATGTATTGTTTCTTAGTTTTTTAGTGCAATAAAGTATTATTATTATTATTATTATATACTCGCCCCGGTGTCCCGAATAGCAGAATAAGTATTAAAAAACAATAAATAAAGAATGATTGTTAGGCGGTACGAAGTTCGCCGGGTCCGCTAGTAACAAATAAAGCTATTTACTTTTAGTACAAGTCATGCAGGTAGATCCGTAACAATAGCTAGTAATAATAAAGAAAGTATAGTATCCTGGTTCAATATAAAGCTGTTGTTACAGTGCGTTAACCGTAGTTAAAATTTAACGTAAAATAGAATTTCCGTGAAAAAATGTCACCACAGTTTTTTTTATTTTTGCCTATTATAATATAATAGTTACATTCTAATTGTTTTTTTTTAAAAAAAACGTAAAGATTGTAAAGTAGACAGCCGCACAGGAGCCTACCCTGGAGGTTGTAGGTTCGATTCCCACTCGAGGAAATAAAATATTTAATATTTTCATCGAGGCAACGACAGCAATGCCTTCAGAATTCGATGGAAAGGGAAAAGAATGTCTTTACACTAGGCTCTCTCTGCGTCATATAGAATGAAGCTTAAAAAAAAACATTTTTTTATTGTTTAAACAACTGTTTGGCACCATTTAAAACTTTTGTTCCTTTACACAGTGAAATTTTGTATCAAACTTATACGTTTTCTCACAATAAAATGTAGATATGGAACCCACTAAGCGATTGTGCTCCGAGAGTAGCTGTTATATTCTTAACAAGAAATATTTGTTCAACTGCCCTCTTCCTCTTTGGTTGCATTGTTTCGAGCACTCGTTGACATAAATATTCATATATTAATATGTTGTCTTACGTTAATATAACAAGGTTCGAGCTAAATTTTGTATTTTTTAGTTTAGAAATGATATAAAAATTCAATTAAAAATACTACTACAGTATTTGGCTTTTTATACGATTAATTGTGGCTGGCATTTGCTTATTAAATTCGAATGTATTTGTATATAAATAAAATTGAATATGAGGTTCAAATTGTTATTAAATTATGGATGCCCTAATTCCTTAATAAATATTACTTATCTACCCAATCATTCATTTTAATATATAAAAAATGTCCAAACAATTTTTTTTCAGCGTCAAGCTGTATCAGGGACACTCCTTCCCCCATTTTCCGTCAAATTCTGAAGGCATTACGTGTTGAGTGACAGAACTTAACGCCGCGCTTTACCTTGACACCAGAGCGAAACCACCAAATATTAAATATTTCATTTCCTCGAGTGGGAACTCACAACCTGTCGCACCACGGCCCCAATAATATAATACGAAAATACAATATTAAAAGGCAGTTCATCTCATAATCTTATAACAAAAATGGAAGCTTTCTCCAAGTTACATCTCCACAGCAATCATAGCATTCACAGATGGAGCCCTAACTGTAGCAGGACCTTAACCGAAGACAAATATAAGAGGTACCTATAGGCGGATGCAGCTATGTTAGGAAAGTGTGTCGTTGTTATAGCGGGGCTGGACAATGTTACAGAACTTGCGAGGCTGGTAGTTATCTCACGTTTGGACTTATATTTTTAGTAAATATTTTATATTTTATATTAGGAGATGATGTTTTTATTTATTTATTATATTATTAATAGAATTAATTATTAATAATAGAGCTGTCCTAACGCAGGGGGCACAAAGTGACTGGCTTTGGGTCGATCCCCACTCCAGAAAATTAAATATTTATATTTCCATTTCTTCGCTCTGTCATCAAGACAAAAGCGCGGGGTTAAGTTCCGTCACACGACAAGCAATGCTTCCAGAATCCAGCGGAAAGTGGGGAACAGAGTAACTTAAAACTAGTTTCCCTTTGCCTACTGTGCTGTGTACGAGATACAGAGCGTGAAAATGTTTTAATTATTTTTTAATTTAATAAACTATTAATAAATAAAAATTATGTAGCAATCAATTATTATTTCACATTATTTATAGCTTTTAATATTTCTGTCAACACTATATTAGTGTATTAGTTTTGTTACCGTGGGAAAGAATATTTTATTGTATAAAATATATTTCTGAATCAAGATTAAAATCACCTGATGCGAACTACTTTGGTAGCTGGCCAGGTAGCTGTTTTTTTTGTTACTAACTTATAAGGGTTTTTATATATGAGCGCTCCGGTTAAATCTCAGTCCAGCAGTTAATAATGCACCTGTCGTTTAGAATTAAGTTTTCGAGAACAACTTTGTAACGAAATTGGAAGTGATTTGAAGTTCGGATACAGTTTTAATAAATTATTAAATAATTAATATTCCACACTAAATGTAGTTAATCTATATATATAAATTCGAAAGGTCACTCACTCATCACGAAATCTCAGAAACTACATGTGCTAGGAATCCCAAATTTTTTTCCCAGACGGGAATTTGCAATATTCGACTTCTAAGGGGTTGTTTTGGAGTTGGAAGTTTGTATGAAACTTCGTTACTACAAATGCTAGGAGTCTCAAATTTTGCATAAACGTCACTTATGGGACATAGGTACTCCTCATGGAGACAAAAACTAATAATAAAGTAGTTAACGCAGGCGAAGCCGCGGGCGGGCCGCTAGTATGAAATACTTTTAAACATTTATGTAAAATACATTTTGTTTTAAAATAGTTGTATTCGCGCGTGAAGGATAAAAAATTAGTTCTTTCAACTTTAAATTTTTGTAAAAACTTTTAAAATATAGCCTAAATATAAGGTTGTTATAAACTTCCTATCATTAATTATTTTTGAAGCTACTGTTATTTTCATGTATATATTACAATTTTTTTACTAGCACAATCAAATAGAAAACAAATGAGTTGAACGCCCGGAAGCTTTTGAATAATGGCTTGTGCAAAAATAACCAATACATTATCGCGTTATAATTACACACATTCCTAAACAAAAAATATGAACTGTTAACATGCAAACTAATTGAGGTGATTAAAAATCTATTAAGTTTTAATGTAGGCGAAAATTATGTCACTCGGATATGATTTCACCTGTACTAATATTTGGTCTAACCACCGAGGACGCAAAAGACCGTGCAAACTGGAGTAGGTGGAATAGGAAGGCAGACCCTGGCAATAGCCGTGATTAATGCCAGGGGGAAGAAGAAGTAGGAACTATCCTAAAGAACGTTTTCAAATAAGATCTTCTAAATCTTCATGTAAATTGATATAATCAAATTTCATATATTAAGATTTTTTTGCAGCTGCACGCTGGATCCAGTATGTAACACTGTAGGCAGAGAGTTTAGTGTTAACACACTCCGCTTATCACTTTTCGCTCAATTAAATAATATTAAACATAACATTGCCTCGAGTGGGAATTTCCATTTAATTGACGTAATGTAGCGTAATATTCTAAAAAAAACCTATTACTATAAATAATTAATAAGAATTAAAAATTAAAATGTTTGTGAACTAGAACACCGCCATTACTATTATCAACGTCCTAAGTTATGTATTAGCTGTGAACATACGAGTAAAATCGAAAATATAAAATCGAAAGGTCACTCACTCATCACGAAATCTCAGAAACTACATGTGCTAGGAATCCCAAATTTTTTTTCCAGACAGGAATTTGCAATATTCGACTTCTAAGGGGTTGTTTTTGGGGCTGAAAGTTTGTATGAAACTTCGTTAACACAAATGCTAGGAGTCTCAAATTTTGCATGGACGTCACTTATAGGACGTAGGTACTCATGGAGACCGAAATTAATAACAACGTAGTTCACGCAGACGAAGCCGCGAGCGGGCCGCTAGTATTACATATAGATACAATAAATATAAGCTACTAAGTGATTACGACAGCTGAATCAATTACATTTTTTACAAGCGGAAATCAATTACTCGCTTATTACTCGTGTTTAATATATATTGTATTCTTACGGTAGAGCTAAAGGCCGTAATTTTATAACTATGTAATGTAATTATTATAATGATAATTTAAAAAAAAAAAATGTTTTTTTTCCTTCACGCTGTATCCCATAGCAGGGTAGGCAGAGGGAAACTAGAGCTAAGAAACCCCCATTCCCCATTCTCCGCCAAATTCTGAAGGTATTGCGCGGAACTCAACTACGCGCAATGCCTTTGCGAAATTAAATAAACATGTTTAGATATAAATTTATACAAATAAAATTCGTACATACCTCTTCTAGTATAGGAAAACTTTTATATCGTGACTTTTTGATGGCAAGTTCCCACCAAGGCACAGGAGGTTTGGGCCGAAGAATCGTTTGACATCCAACTTTAGGATCTTGAGATTCGTACAGCGTTCCCAATGTTCTTGATGAAGGTGAAGGATCTCGTTCCTCTTCAGCTGGTATTCCAGTTAGACACTCGCAACATTTATGTGGTTTCTTGGTGAACGGTTGTGGCTTGTAGTCTACGCTAAAGGAATGTCTGTAACTAAGTCGTTTTGTGAAACCATTCGTTTCGCTTATTGATCTCTTAAAACCATTTCGATTATTTTGCAATGGCATTCGAGGTATCTGTTGCACGTCGCTCGAAATACTATTTGTATTATTCAAATCATAGTTGTCGCCATTCATAGGAGTATTTGGTTCAGAATTATATCCAATTTTATTCCTATGCAGACTCCCGTAGAATGGATTTTCCGAAATAATTGGTGTCTTAATATCGATAAATTTGGGTCTTCTCATATTAAGTGTAGCAAATTTTTGAGGGGACTTATGAAATCTCGATTTATTTGGCAATTCTTTCAATACATCCTCTGTGTCAGTTGAGGGTATCGTCGAGTTGTCGCTATAACTGGAAATAGGTCGATCATTGTCAGTAAGGTATGAGGAAGATTCAGAACAGTTATCCCGATCGCTACTTCTCTTTCGATAGTCGACGGAAGAACCCGTAGTATTTGTACGTATGTAATGTAGCTCTGCCGCGTCCTGCTTCACTGCATACGTTTCATGAGAATGACCTCCATTGCTTAAAGTTGGTACAATCATTTTCTCATTTGATTCCGTTTCTCTCGGCAGTTCCAAGCTTTTTAAGCGTCTGCGAGGTTTTGTGTCTATTGAATCATAATGACTTTCATGTCGACCATTAATAGATTTTAGTGGAGTTACTTTGGCATAAATGGGCTCAGTAAAGCTAATTCTTGATGGTCTATTTACGTATATACTTTGTGATTCGCCAGTTGCATATTGCACACCACAACTGCTCTCTAGGAAATTATTTTTGCTTGTTCTATTTAATGTAAAATATTCCGAATGCCTTTGAGGTAGATTAGAAACACTATTTGGTTCAACTAGATTCCTTATCTTTATTCGACTTCTCGGGGCACGGATAGTTGCGAATCCATCGTGGATCGGGGATCCGTAGTAAGTTGCTTGCGATGTTGTTACCGCCATATTAAATACACTTTTTAAATGAACATTATCACAATTTTTTTATAATCACTCACTAAATTTATAATACCATTTTTGTAGCTTCTTGTGATATTTCGCCATTTATTCTATATTTATAAATAAATATTATAACATGCATTTGGTACTTATAAGTTTAAAAAAAATAACGTAAGGATTCATTAATTAGGATTCATGGCTTATCATACGAAAATTATCAATACAGACTGTAATTCGGCTACTGAAACAACCCTATATATTATTTTTAGTTACATCATCAAAAGATCAATGAATGCAACGGATTCATTAAAAGCACTTGTAGAAACAACTAAAATAGACTAATAATAAAATTATTATTTATAGACACTAAGCAATAGAGCTATTAAGGCATATGTTTTCAAGATCATTTTGTAAATGACATGAAATAAAAAAAATACTATAAATCGATAAATTATTGTTATATGTTATTTTAAATATATTAAGTACCAGCGATCCGCTTGTGGCTTCGCCCGCTTGATCTATTATTTTTTTTATTTTCTTGAATGTCGTATTTTAAAATATTAATGCTCATTTAAATTACTGGTAAAAATAATATTAGTCACGTTTTAAAAAAATAAGAATTGTTATAGACATTTAATCAAATTTTAATGACGACAAAAATTATAGATTCATCTATTTCGTGATGGTATTCTGATGGTATTCTGTGAATACACTACAGTAATATTTATATACGTTTTTAGAAATAAATTTGTAAACTGAACTATTGTTAAACCCCTAGAACTCATTCTGCATAATTTAATTTGGTCGGTTAGCCGCGTATGAGTAGACTATTGTATTTACTATGTGAATAGTATTATTATCTAGTTAGAGTACGACGTCAGCTTTCTAAACTCATATATCAAATATGTATATATGTATTTGGGAGTGATGGTGCAAAATGTTTGTAATTATTCTTAAATTAACTCATGTTGATAACTATATCAGATATGAACATATATTCGTATTCACTTTCTATATTACGTCGAGAAATATTGACTATTAGATACAATTTTGATAGTTTTACCTCAGTTGTACCCTGCGAAGGCGTTTCTTAAACGATAGACTATGGAATTCTTAGCTTTTGCTGTGAAAAATTATCAATTTCATAGATTCCCTTAGTGAGTTCCTTTTAGCCATACAGAAAGAATTTTTAGAAATCTGAAGCAATTGAACAATTTGTAGTAAAAAAAGTAACTTCGATTTCTTGACTACTTTGAGATATTACTATGCATTTATTACTAAAACAAAAAAAAAACTAAAGAACATTCTTGTAAATGAAAAATCTTAAACCAGGGTAAATACCACAGCTATTTCATACCACGACTAATGAACTAAAATTTATGATACCATAAAAGGGACATTTATTTTTGTTTACACGGAACAATAACTCTACCCTAAAACAACCTTCATAACCGCAATGAAGTTTTTTTTGTATGCGACACGCGGCGAGCGAGTCGAATTTTTACTTCTTGTGTTACTTCAATATAATTTTCATAGTATTAAATAACATTAAAATGCTTTTGAATTATCATTTTTTTGTGTTTTCAAATAAAACCTACAAATGTTTTTATTATTCTTAGTTTAAGTTCAAGTTACTTTTGGACGAATTTAATTCAAGATTTTAAAAATAATATTTTTCAAGTTAGTAATGACTTCTTTAACAAAGCCAACGTTTTAAAATTAGATAATTATAAAAAGAGAGTGGTCGGTGCGTTACTCTTTAAATATTTTTCCATAGAAATGTGATTCATCGGTGATAAATAAGCTTTAAACTTGAGAATTATGAGTTTTGAATTATTCATTTGTAAGAGAAACAACAATAGTCGATTTGGTATGCACACAGAGTAAGTCTATACATAACTTATATATATGTTTAGAAATACTATTTTAAGTAACAAACAATTATACTCTGAGTGCACTATGCCTAAGTTAGGCTCAGTAATTGAAACTAATTTTACTCGGCTTGTCCCTTTTGGACGCCAATTAATAGTTAATTTAGAGGTTTCCTATTTAAATAATTGTGGGTTCGATCCCCACTTGAGGAAATGACATATTTAATTAAAATTTATATTTTATAGGCAAATCGCGGTGTTGAATTCCGCTACTCAACACGCAATGCCTCCAGAATTCGGCGGAAAATGGAGAATCGAGTGTCTTGACACTAGTTTCTCTCTGCCTACTCCACTGAGTGCGGGATATAGCGTGAGGCTAATTTATTGACATAATATATTTAAAGCTTTAACTATTACAACTAAAATTTAATTTATCTAAATTGGGTTGACAATTGAAAATCTATTATGTTTCATATTCTTTTCATAAAAATTTGATCCTATTTTATAATATGATATTCAATCCTTTATATAATGGTTATAGTATCATACGGGTTGACTAATAAATTATGCGGGGTCCAATTTGTTTCCCTTTTTGTGGGGGAGCAAAAATCTTTACATGTATAGATTTTAAATCAATAGTTATATCGAAATTGTTTTGTATAGCTTAATAACAATTTCTTGAACAACATTATTTCAAGCAACGAACCATTTTCCGTTTATCAATATAGACGTAGAGTTTAGAGAAGAAGAGAAAGAAAAATGTTTATGTATCCATCTCGCTCCACCTAATAGTAGAGTACGACTTTTTGCTCCCGAGCAACGACCTGTTCTATGGACATAATAAGAGATACCTTCGAAATGGTCTTCAGGTTCAGAAAATAAGGTCCAAATCAATAGAAGAAGACGTTTCGAAGCCTGGTTTTATCGTAGTACGGGATGTAGAGTACAAGTGAGTTTAATATTTTCATTTCACAGATATTTCGTAATGTTTCGTAATAGCCTTCTCAGTAAATAAATAATAACAAGAACTGATAATGGGGTATGGTCTAATTTAAAATAACATTATGCTAAGTGCTGTTGATAATGCACGATTTATACTTATATTAGATTTAGATTTATACTTAATTTATCTTTATAATGTTAATTTGGAAATAATTTCAATTTGAAATAGTTCTATTGTCATTCTCACTGCTTTTTAGCATAATATTCCCCAGCTTCACGCTGTATCCCGCATGTAGCAGGGTAGGCAGAGGGAACCTGGGAACCTAGTATTAAGACACACTTTCCGCGGAATTCTGGAGGCATTGCGTGGCATAATATTGTTAACCAGTTCATTTCTCTCAACTATTAGTAAGTTTAAGATCCTCTAAAAGTTTTTTGTACGTTTTTTACATATATGCTATTTAAGTAGGTTTCACACAAAAAAAGTAATTTCACTTTAGTATTTTTTTAAATTGCTTTTCAAAAAGCTCTCTTTTAAGATGAGCATACATAAAGGTTTTTATTCATACTCAGCTTTCATATAGGGATCGGTTGTTAAGAATAGAAATAAGTGAACTATTAACGTCTTTTGTATTTGTAAAACAAATACAAAAGGTAAAAAGAATGATTCATTTCATTCATTTGAGAGGTATATGTCTTTTTAGGAAATTTTGTTTATTGGTATAAATAAATTATTTAAATTGGCTTGAAAGTCAATCAAACAATATTTATTTATATATAGGGGTACAAGTGTGTGACTTTAAACTTGTGCCCATTCCAATTGTGGGTTCGAACCCCACTCTAGGAAATAAAATATTTATTTAAATTTATATTTCTTCGCTTCTAGTGTCCACGCGAAACGGGGCGTTAAGTTCCGCCATTAAACACGTAATGTCTTAACACTAGATTCCCTCTGACTATCATTATATGTGCGGGATAAAGCGTGAAACTGTTTTTTCTTACTTTAATAGAATCTTAATTCACAGTGAAAAAATTAGTAAGAAATATTATAAACATTAACCATATCAACAGAGAATAATTTTAACACAAAAATCTTTAACCTTTGACAAATGTTCTTTTAAGAATGATAACAGATTGTGACGAACTGAAAAAAATACTTGTTTCTGATTTCATACACTTAAATACTGGTATTAATTGAACATGATATTTAAAAAAAAGAAATAAATAAAACTATAGTACTATAAACGTTATTAACAAAGAAAAAAAAACTATATTATATAATGGTTTTAGTTGTATTAGCGAAATTGGCAGCGTCATCGTTCAAGTATACATACTTATTTTATATCTTCCGATAGAAAGTACAAGAACAGGTTCCGAAGGTACGAAACACACAGCCATACCAAATCTTATAATTTACTAGAGTTACGTAGTACGATTTCAAATTACTTTGTTTAAATAATCTATGTTATACTTATAATAAAATCGTAAGGAAGGTGTCTGTACTTGGAAGATATTTAAAAAACAATGTTATTGGGAACCTTTATTAACCTAATAGAACTCAAAACAACGATTTTTTAAAAAAAAATTGTCTATTTGTCTGTGCGCTTGTTATGGCTTATTATTTATTATATATTTGCCTCATAAATAAAAAAGTTATGTCAATTTAAAGTTCTAAATTCGACAAATTTGCTTATACAACTGTTTTACTGAATTGACTGAATCTTTAGTTTTCAATTTCTTTATTAATATTTCTATTTCAAATGGGCGTAGCCCCGCACGGGCCCACTAGTCTATACTTATAATAAATCTGTAGAAAAGTTATTTCTGTACATTGAAAATATAAAAAAAAAAATTAGCTAGGGTGTTAAGGGATCATTAACAGAATCCATTTCCAGCATTTTTGGAATTTTTGTCTGTTTGTCTGTTTGTCTGTTTATCTGTTTGTCTGTTTGTCTGTTTATGTGATCACGTATTACATAAAAAGTACACAACAAATTTTAGCAACTTTTATATATAAAAATTACAAATAAATCGGAGTAGGTTTTAGTTTTTATTTCACTGTAATCGCTTCACTCTATCAAAATATATAAGTATTTAATGTTTTCAAGAAGTTAATATTGGAGATCTATTGACAACAAATAGTAAGTACTAACGAATCTTGATAACGAATAAAACATATCTCAACATGTTATTATTTGTTAAGCATTAATTAATTCGGGAGAAATATTATTATTTTAAAACTTTAGCAAAATATAGTTTTTGATTATTTATGCTGAGAGAACGGTATGTTTTAACTATGATCGAACGGTGACAGTTTAACTATTAGCACAATAGATGGCGCTCTGGCAATGTTGCTCTTAAAAAATTAATTTGGAAACGTTTTGATTACATGACTGTTGATAAAAATATAAATAAAATTAAATAATCTGTAAAGGGTAGCAAAATATAGTTTTTGATTATTTATACAGAGAAAACGGTATGTTTTAACTATGATCGATCAGTGACAGTTTAACTATTAGCACAATAGATAGCGTTTTGGCAAGATTCTCTGGAAGTAAAGAATTTGGAAATGTTTTAATTACATGACTGCTGATAATATATATATATATATATATATATATATATATATATATATATATATACATATATATACATATATATATATATACTACCGTTCAAAAGTATTTGCCCACTAAGGAATAAATGAGTTTTAGAAAAAAAAAACAATTAAAACAATTTTGTATTATTAAAATTTTATTCCTTATAATAAATTTAATTTTGTTTTACAAAAAAATGTTAAGTTTTAGCTAGGTTATTTATTAAATTTTGTCTTTATCAATATATCCACCTTTTGCCTTTATTACCGCTGCGCAGAGTTTAGGCATTCTATCAATTAATTTTATCAGGTAGCCAGGATGAATTGCATTCCACTCCTTCTGCAGTATATTCCAGAGATGTGTGGTGGAAGTCGGGCATTCTTTTCGCACCTCTCTGTCTAATTTATCCCATAATAATTCTATAGGATTGAGATCAGGTGATTGCGATGGTCATACCATAACCTTTAGTACTCTTTTCCGCTCTAAGTCTTTCAAATAGTTCTTGCATATATTAGAAGAATGTTTAGGGTCATTGTCATGCTGAAACATGTAGTTCTTACCGATTAATCGAACACCAGAAGACGTCATATTGTCTTGGAGTATTTTTTTGTATCCGTCTTTTTTGAGAATTCCCGTAATTTTTATTAGATCACCAGTTGTATTTCCAGCAAAACAGCCCCAAACCATCACAGAGCCTCCTCCATGTTTTACTTTAGGCACTATACAAGCATCTATCATCCGTTCTTTTAAAATTCGGCGTACAAATAGTCGTCTCTTCGAACCAAAAACTTCAAATTTTGATTCATCACTCCTCAATACACGTTTCCACTCTTCATGTTTCCAATTTTGGTGTTCACGAGCCCATTGAAGTCTTTTTACCTTATTTTGACGCCTAAGAAGTGGTTTCTTTACCGCTACTCTTCCTGAAAGACCTGCTTCTATGAGCCGCCTTTTGACAGTGGAAGTACTAACGGAATCTTGTCTGGATTTTTTAAATTGTGTTGCAATTTCTGGTGCAGTTAGTTTCCGGTTGTGTCGGCTGGTCAATGCTATGAATTGATCTTCCAGTTCGTTTTTTGTTAATATAACTGTTAGTGTCTAGATATTTGTTCACGTTGTAGTCTACTGTTCTTCGAGATATTTTTAATATTGCGGCAATTTCGCGATTACTTTTATTTAATTTATGTAAACTAATAATCATAGAACGTATTTCATTAGATAATTATTTAGTTTTCACCATTTTATTCAAAATATGACTGCGAGAAGGATTTCTCAACAACAAATTAAATAGTCTTGAGTAGATACGCTTATGAAGGCTGTTAAAAAACTAATTTATTAATATTTAGTCTTTTGTGTGCAAAAATATAGTTCTCTTTATACTATAAATAATAATCAATAAGTGAAAATTACATTAAATCTCCCAATATAACGAATATACCATCAGGCTATGTAATGCGACTATTTTCAGATTTGAATAAGATCAACTTTTTTCAATTAAATATCAGTATAAGTGTTAATTTAACAGATTCAGTCGTTTATCGTGTAATGTCAAAGCTAAAATAGATAGTTATGTCGATCATATATTCGCTCATAATACATTAATTCTCTAAAACAACACTGGGCAAAAACTTATGAACGGTAGTGTAGTTAATTATTAAACTTCTTTATGTCGTCGGCCCATCTGGCATCTGGTGGGAAGCGGATGGGTCCGAAGAGCTGAGGATCGAGTGTGGTGGCGAGAATTGGGTAAGGCCTATGTCCAGCAGTGGACAAAAGATGGGTGTTGATGATGATGATGATGAAATTATTAAATCGACAGCGGCGTCGTTAATTGTAAACACCACAACGTGCGAGTTCGATTCCTACTTGGGTTCATGAAGGATTTTCATTTCTTCCTCTAGTGAGAAGTCAAGAGCAGCGATTTAAATTCCCCGAAAATTAGTAGGTAACATATAATAATATACTTATAATGTATAATAAAGGAAATTTTGTCTTATCTATTCAATGGTTTTGGGTTCAAAGGAACGCGGTCTTTTGGAAGACATGCGTAGAGACAGAGTTCCCACACGTAGAGTCTTCACGAGGATCTCGTGAGCGAGTTTCCCCGATATTATAATGTCATGTTATAAGTATTATATGTAATATTTATAATAGGGAACGTTCTTTTATTTTATTTAACTTATCCTAATCTAAGAAACATGTTTATTTTTATAATAATAAATATTTTTTATCTCAAATAAACGTATATTGAAAAGGTTGCCACGCTTTCAGGATTATGTATTCAATGAATAAATTTTATTTCTCATTATATGGTTTGAAAATTTTGGGTAAAGCTAGATAATAAACCCTTCAACCAACTTGCGGAAATTGAATTCCGAAAGTTCCTCTAAAGTCATGCCCTTTCTATTTTATCGTAGTCGAGAAACATATTCAAAATCGGTAATATATGAGTCTCATAGCTCGTAACCATTAAGATGGATATTATACATTAAATCAGCTTCACGCTGTATCCCGCGTACAGCAGACATATACATAGATAGACAGAGGGAACGTAGTGGTAAGACACTCCGTCCATATTTACCGACGGATTCTGGAAGCATTTGCGTGTTGAGGGGGGGAATTCAAAGCCCCGCCTTGCCTCAACACTAGAGCGAAGAAATGAAAATATAAATTTATATAAATACAAGCGGACGCGCGCAGCTTCGCTTGCATAATTAGGGGTGAATTCTAATAAACCACGAAACATGTGTTCAATGAAATATTTTTAAGAGTCTAAATTTCAAATTTTATAAAGATCGGTGGCGATTTAAAGATTTTTCCATACAAACTTTTAACCCCTTATTGGAACCCTTAGGGGGTGAATTCTAGAAAACTATGAAACACGTGTTCAATTAAATATTTTTAAGAGTCTAAATTAAAAATCTATACTAATATAATAAAGCGGAAGAGTTTGTTTGTTTGTTTGAACGCTAAGATCTCTGGATCTACTGGTCCGATTTACTTTGTTTTTGTTTTGTATGAAAGCTGCATTCTTCAGAAGTGCTATAGGCTATATAACATTACATTACACATATGTACTAATAAATTTTAAAGTATTTTCTAATTTGACATGCAATTTATTCTGCCATGTTAATAACAACCGTCGCGTCGCTACGCAACCGTTACCGCGACATTTTGATATTCATCCTTATGAAAATTAATTAAACAGTAACTTTTAACATTTTATCTAGATTGAAATTGCAGTTTACTGTATAACATTCTAATAAATAATTAAGGAGATATCACTGATTCGAAATGACCTAGCCTACGGGCGGCATAGTATGAGTATGACCGACGCGAAAATATTCTTATAGTTCAAGCAGGCGTAGCCGCGTCCGGGTCCACTAGTTTTATAATAATCAGTGGCGTTTTAAAGATTTTTCCATACAAACTTTCAATCCCTTATTTGCACCCTTAGGGGAAGAATTCTAGAAAACCATAAAACATGTGTTCAATTAAATACTTTTAAGAGTCTGAATTTTAAATTTTACAAAAATTGGTGCCGATTTAAAAAAAAATCTATACAAACTTTCAACCCCTTATTTGCATCCTTAGGGGGAGAATTCTAGAAAACGATGAAACACGTGTTAAATTAAATACTTTTAAAAATCTAAATTTGAAATTCTATAAAAATCGGTGCCAATTTAATTTTATTTCCATACAAACTTTGAACCCCTATTTCACCTCTTTAGGGTTAAAATTTTTCAAAATCCCTTCTTAGTGGATGTCCAGATTACGAAAGTAAATATCTGTCCAAATTTCACGTTTCTACGCACAGCGGTTACGGCTGTGCGTGCGTCCTTACCTCAGTCAGTGAGGACAAGTCCTTTTATATATATAGATTTCATTTCTTCGTGTAAGGATGTCACCAACAACCAGTCGCGTAATAGTCACACACTTGTAGCCCTGACGAATGAGTGGTCTCAGATAAATGTACATTACGTTTTAATATAATACGATAGAAGATCAGAAAACCACAGTTTAGTAAGGAACAACTCTTAGAATGAAAAATATATTTAATTCCATCAAAATCAAAGAAAACAAATACGTATATGTGAATGAATATACAAACATTTAAGACATTACGAACCATTTCAGATTTTCAATTTTGGGTGTAATTTAAATAATTTTAACTAACCCCATAAAAAACTGCTTATATAACCCAAAATTCACAATTATCGATCTATCATCAGTATTGAAGACTAAAATAACTTCATAAGGTCTATCTAGACCAATCGTTCACCCAAAACGTATTATGTAAATAGAATATTGAAGGTCGGTCATAAAAATTTGTCGATCGGCAGACATAGCTCTTAGCGTGTGGAACCCTCAATATTGATAAGAACAAGTCTTTCAGCACCAATTGACTGATTCCAGTCACGCTAGGACAGCGACATCGGCCCGACATGCACTAACATGCCGGCTTAAGGTTTTTAGTGGAGGTAATCTATATTGTTTTAGCTTTGTAAGTATGTTGAGATCGTAGGGGGTCTTTGGCATAAGGGTGTGACTGTAAGGTCGATGTTGAGGGTTTGATTACCATTCGGGGAATGTTAAAATTAGTAATAGTTAATATTTTCATTTCCTCGCTTATAATATTAAAACCTTTAAAATATATTAATAATTAAAATATATATTATGTCATTTCAATTTAGTAGAGACATTTAATGAGCACACCCTTAATCTCACAAATGATGAAACTTTGCGTAAAAATTAATTTTCATATTTTTTATATACCATTGAAAAATCACTGTATCTATTCATATTTCCTCAGTTTTGCGTTATTTCTGGCATAGCGTGGAAGGCAAAGAGAAGTTAAGTATCAAGATACTCCGTTCTCCACTTTACGTCCGAAAAATAAAAGTAATTCATTCCCTATTGGGAATCGAACTCACAACCTCCTAGTTTACATTTAGATACTGTTCCACTACACCTCGATGGTAGTAGTATACATATTTCATATTTAAACGGAAATTATATACAATATTTCTAAAGTATACTCATATTTCGTTACATCCAAAATTTATTTTACTTTAAGCACAGACCTGATCTAGTCTACACACACATGCCACATGCATCCTGCAAGATTAATGCTCCTCATTCAGGAACTTCAGCTAAATGGGGACGATTCCTCACCTGTTGTCATGTCGGGTTCGTGCTTGTTCATATTAATATATCGCATTCTGAGTTCTGACAACATAATGTTATTAGTTAGCGTTGAAGCTATGTATGTATGTAGGTTCCTTTTATTACTTTTTAACCGACTTCTGTAAAAGGTGGTGAGGATGAGGTAAGATAAGGTAAGGAGGAGGTTTTCAATTCGACTGTCTCTTTTATGCTTGTTACTCTCAGAACTTTCGACTGGGTGAACCTATTTTGATGATTCTATATTTAATTTGGTCTAATTCAACCATGTGCGTGAAAAACGGACAAATAACTCAATTTCAACTTTTTAGTTTACTGTTTGAAGTCGGTTTTTTTATTAATCATATAAAATTATGACGTCTATCATGGTTACTTGGATACTCAACTACTTGGATATGTTACGCATCATCAGCATCATCATCACCAACAGCCATCTGTACCAGCCATGTTACGCATGGTATTAAGAAATAGACTAAAAGATCCTTAGTGAATTTTCTCCTTGTTTCTTCTTCTCCTGTTTTATATAATGGAGAACAAAATTGTTATAGATCAGTCTGCTTGTCCGTCCGTATGTGATATCCACTTTATTTCAAAACTATGAAGACTACAATGAAAATTGAAATTTGGCATGTTACATTTATTTTGTGAATAGTTTTGTGATTATACAAAAAAAGATTAAACCCCTTTTAAATTGAAATAAACTTTAAATAATTAAAAATCCAATCTACGAGGGGCATTCAAAAAGTAAGTTTCCCTATTTTTTAAATGATGTTAAAAACAATTTTTAGGTTAAAAAACGCATATTTATTTATTATTTGAAACATAAACTATTTTTCTACATAGTCGCCTTCGACTTGGATACATTTTTTATGTCTGTGTTGAAGTTTAAGCAAACCTTCCTTAAAAACGACGTGTCCTGTTTTGCACACACTTTGCGGTAACCCAGTTTATCGTTCAAGATTGTAAAGATTGAAGTTCGGCAAATCTCATATCAGAAGGAATCAATTCAAGAATATCATCAATAGTCAGTCGTCTGTCATCTTGAATGATTTTTTCAACAGCATCGATAGCTTCGTTCGTAGTGGCTGTTTTTGGCTATCTTGCACGCTGTTCATCGTACGCCATTTTCACACATTTGCACACTCGCACAGTTGTCACCGTAAACTTGCACTAATTTACTGTGAATATCGTTTACATTTAGTTCTTTAGCAGTAAAAAACCGAATAACTGCACGCAATTCAATATTGGACACGTTTTCCAATGATACCTCCATTGTTGTCAAGCTTAGACTGCTAAAAAAACTATTTTTGGTCATCAATATCGGTGCCGATCTTACCAGCAGACCCAGAACTGACACTATGTTCAGTGTGAGCCCGCCACATGGTGCTCATTAAAAATGCCAGACCAGCGAAACTTACTTTTTGAATGCCCCTCTTATGTACACACAAGAAGTATCAATTGATAAATCTTCAATAAAGGTCTTCAAAGAAGTCTACTATTCTTAAAACTTATAAAAGTTACAAAACTTTTCATTTGGTACTGTATATTCTTTAAAAACAAAGTTAAAAAATACATTTTATATAAGTGCTACAAAATTATTAAAACATATTTAAATAAAATATAATTTAATAGAAATAAATATAGAAGCAATATAAACAAAGATCAACAAAGAATACATTGTCGACTGCTAAAATTAAAAACTGCAACGAAGCGTCCACACCCACGTAGTTTAAGTACGGTTTATCGCTCCATACATACAGTTAAAATATTTAAAAAGTTACAGAAAAAACTAACTAACTAATTAGGAAAAATAGAACAAGCATGTAACGCGACGGTTGTGGGTTCGATTCCTACTCAGGGTAACGAAGTATTATTTATAAATATTGCCATCTCTTCGGTCTGCTACCAAAGCAAAAGGGCGGCGTTGAGTTTTGCCTTACGCAATGCTTCGAAAATTAAGCGGAAAGTGGAGAACGGAGCGTGGACAATAGGTTTCCTCTCCCAACTCTACTTTATTTATACTGCATACAATGTAAAACAAAAAATCTAAAATAAAAAATGAATTAAAAAACTTAACAAAAGGAATAGATTAATATTTCATAAAAAAGAATTAGAATTAGATTAATATTTAGGAAACGTACTAATTAAAGGAATACGCGTAATGAAAACAGATTTATATTTTTTTCTCCTCTACTTCATCTCCATGTAAATGTGCGGCCGTAACTTAGTACAATTTATTTATTTTATTGTTATATTTATATGATTTATAATAAGAAATTTTTAAGTTATCAGGAATTAAATTTCTAATTGATTTATAAATTCAATTCCTGATAACTTGAACGTCTTTTATCTAGATAATATAGATAGATATATTTAATCTTTTACGTTTTTATAATTTTTTCTATAACATTTTTGAATGAACTTATACATACCGGCTATTGCAAATTTCTAAGTATATTTAATTTATTGAATACACACTGTATTGAAATCTTTAACATGTAAATTTTGGGCAAACTCTTATTAGAGTTTCAGGTGGGTAGGTGGTTCAGGTTCATTCTTCTAAATCTTTTGTTTTGTTTATAAAATATTCTATTTAATTTGTGCATTGTGAATGTTTATACAAAAATAGAAATCTATTTTTAACCGACTTCTGTAAGAAAAGGAGGTTATCAATTCGACTGTATTTTTTTTTTATTTTTTTTTTATGTTTGTTACTTCATAACTTTTGACTGGATGAAACGATTTTGATATTTTTTTTTATTTGAAAGGTAGTCACAGACTTCACAATTATAAAATCTTTGTAAAATTATTTTTCACTGTTTAGTTCGTTGTTAGAAGTCGGTTTTTCTTTTTGTTAAAAATTAATTTATTGTCTATTTAGAACATAAATAGTTGCGTCCAAAGTCGTAGGTCTCGCTTGTTTACAATAAACTAATATTAGAAATGATATCTGTAATAGTTTTGGGATAATATCTCTCCCTTCGATAGACCACAAATTAAATTAGTGCGAAGTACCGTAACGCGAAGATAATGTATTGGAATTGGTGGCAATTGATTACATTTTGGGGATGGAACGGATCTTCGATATCGTTATTTTAGTGAATTAAACAATCGTTTGAGATTAAATCTTACTAAGAATGATGTCGACCGAAGTTTTACAATCTCAATTCATTTGTGATTATTCGTTTTAATTAATATTGGTAAGTCGTGGTATATTGGTACAGCGTCTTGCTGTAAGTGTGAGGTGTGCTGTGGTAGCGGGTTCAATCCCTTTTTTGTGTACGACACAATAAATACGACAGACCAGACCATTGACAAGAAGTATTTTTTGATATGGTAATCAAATCTGTGTAGGATAAAGCATGGATACTAAAAGAAATAACAATATTATCCATACTTTTATACTTTTTCTTTAGCAAAGAAATTAATTTTTACGATAATATTTTAAACAATCGCTTAAACACAACCATCTTAAAAATACTCGACGAATTCTAAAACCAGATTTTTATCTACGTTGATAAGTATATATTTATTTACTAAGTTGTATTAGGCATAAAAACATACATGTAGGTAATAAAGTAAGATTACATATCATTATTTAATTATCATTAAAGTTTTGATAATTTAAAAGAAATAGTGAGTTGATTGAGTAAATTTTATTCCCAGAAGCAGCTTTATTGGCTTTTATTCAACGCAATTACATCAGCGTAGAAATTTGCACGTGGTTACTAACTCTGAAGTGGTACAAACTTATTTATAAGTACTAAAAGCCTTGGAAATGCATCTCTAGGACTTATACATAGTACAGAAGTTAAAGCGCTTCAGCGATTTAAGGTTGAAATACTGCATACAGAGAATCCAGGATGAAAATTATAATAAATATCAGCTTCACCCTGTATCCCGCACACAGCAGGGTAGGCAGAGGGAACCTAGTGTTAAGACACTCCGTTCCCGTCCGTGAGTGACAGGACTCAACGTATCATAAATATATTATTTGTTTTTCACTGAGTTAGCTAAAACGTGTGGTAGAACAGATATTGTCAACATGGTGCATGTAGAGATTTAGGGTTTTCTTTATTTTAAAATTATATTTGGATAGTTAATTGCTTACTTTTACTGTACTGTTGGTTTTGTATAAACTCTAAAAATGCCTTTTGGATAAAAATATTAATTTTTAACATGTGCAAATTTCATCAAGCCTTAGTGACACCGATGGCGATCAGCAATTTTGGTGAAAGCTTCCAATATTCAACGCAAACTGTGTTTTTATAAACCAATATAAAAATCTATTAAATAATTACCGAAGAAACGAACCCACAACCTGTCCCGATAGATACTCTTATCTAACGCATACTACTATTATATAATTTCAATATTAAGTACTAATGTATTTAACTATTATTATTATATACATTTTTAAAAGAGAAAGAAAAGAAAGTTATTAAAGTAAACTTACTTTAAATTTCCTTTGAAATGAATAAAATATATCAATAGCAATATAGAAATGAATAGCAAAGATCCCAAGAGTTGTGTTTGTTAAAAGAAGAACTTCACGTATTCAATAATTCAAGAAGACTTAGAAAAACTTACGAACAGTTTTTATATTGATTTTTACTTATTTCATCTTCGCATAATATCTTTCGTGTTTTATTTAAATAAATTTAGAGAATATTTCTCTCCACTTTCTACTAAAGACATATTTTTTCTACTGCTATTCAAATTTTTATAGGCTTTTGTTATACATATTCAGCGGAATAGCATTGATTTCTTCCGTGATTGCAGCCTTCAGTTCATCGATGGTTCGGGGACGATGCGTGTACACCTTTTCCTTCAGGTAACCCCAGAGAAAGAAATCGCAGGGGGTTAAA
>DWNA01000577.1:0-21382 GCA_018249835.1 Heliconius besckei | reverse complement strand
AATGTTTAGTACGCGCGCACGGCAAACTTTAGGTACTTTTTCTAATATTAAGAATTTCCTTTAGTTAGTTTTACTTCTTTTGTTTGTTCATTTCGGTTACTCAGATATTTTTTCTAATAATAAATCTACACTTATTATTATTTTTTAACTTATATTAATTATTTAGGCTTATATTTTCGCGGGCGTAGCCGCGACCGGGCCCACTAGTATTCTATATATTAGAGAATTGTTAATTTGAATTGTAAATATTACTTAATGTATTAGATTATATAAATTGAATTTATTTTACCATAACAGATATAACAAACCACTCGTGGCGCAGAGGCACAAACGTATAACAGTAAACGCGACAGGTTGTGGCTTCGATTCTCACTCTAGAAAATTAAATATTTAAGATTTCCATTTTTCGCTATGGTGTCGAGGCAAAGCGCGGCGTTGAGTTCCCCTAATCAACACCCAATGCCTCCAGAATTCGGCAGAAAGTGGCACAAGCAGTAGGCTCCCTCTAGCCTGCCTTGCCACATGCGGGATACAGCGTTAAGCTGAGAAAAAAAAAGTGATAGACAGGAATCGGAACAGTTCACAAGGATTGGGAGCACAGTCAAACTCCCATTTAAAAAGAATCACTTTTTATTACATTTTCTATGTTCAGTTACAATTTTGCGATTTTTTTTTCTCTGCCACATAGCTCATGACATTACATAATATCTAATAAAGTAGAAATCCATTAGTTGGAAGTTAATTTATTAATGACACCATAATTACATATCAACCCTTAAATTATTCTTCATTCTGTATGTAATTATTAATTTTCAGGACCTTAATAAAGCAAAAAAAAAACCGACATTTAGCTACAACAGACAGACAATTGATATGAAACTTCAAATTGCCAAAACTAAAAATAAAAAATGTAACTTTATATTACCAATAAGCACGATTATTACATTAAAAAAAAAAGATTTATAATAAGAATGATTCTAAAAAACATGTCAGCTTAGTTATCATATACAGGCCTGGACAAAACATGGAAACAAGAACTAGCAATTTATTAATTACAGCGACCGATGCTCAAATGTGAGCGAGCGCCTACAAAGTGATAAACGATAAAGCTAAAAAAATACATATATATATATGTATATATGATTGAAATAATTTACAACCTCACAACCTAACAAAAATCTATCCGGTACATTTTTACAAGATTTCGCTTTTTTGCAAACTGTGGGGAAGTGACTGACATACATACATCGAGAGCATCGTCGTATAATAGTGATAGCTGCAAGGCCATTCGTGACCAAGACAAAAACAAAACGAAAAAAAATCATAATCATTTAAAAAATAGACAATATAATGTGATATATATATTAATAACAATTTCGATAGAATTACAAGAGAAATAAAAAATATATATAAATAACATTTGGTGTGCAACACTATTTAGTTATCATTATTAGTCGACGATAATATAGTGAGGGTGTCTGGACGATACATATACACACGGGAAAGGGGAGAAGGGGAAAATGTGGGGGGGGGGGTGTATTGGTGTGTATTATTATTATTCTCCTTTAAGTTCTTTAAGTCTCTCTTCTCGAGGCCTCGCTCCTCCAAATATTGAGGAGGCCTGGCTGGTGGCTGCCAGCGAGTTAACTGGCTCCTTAACAGTCCGAGGCTCCAGTACCAGTCTCGGTCGGCCTGATGTGTCTGGAATTGTTTTTTTTATTATTAATATTATTTATTTATGATTTGTAAGCCATAAATAAATAAGTAATATTTAAATAGTCTCTATAAAGCCTGATTTTATGTCTTTTACATAATTTACTTTAATTATACTTTTAACATAACCTTTCACAAGGAATACATAATATTATCAGCAATGCCTTATCACACATATGGCTGGGTAGTACCACCCCCTCGGAACCAAAATTAATAATCATCTAACCAATCTAATAGTTGATGACTGATTGCGGATTTACCTAGTAAAAATAATACACAACATACCCGGTTTCGCCGGCGGCATATCATCGAAGTTCCGCCGAGGCGGGCGCGGCGGGCCCGCGGGCGGTGCCCCCCTCGCGCCACCTCCTCCTGCGCCCCCGCCACCCCCCGCCCCCGCCCCGCCGCCACCCGGCCCGCGCTCCACCCACCGCTCCCCACCGCGGTCTCCGCCGCGCTCACCGCCACGGTCCGCCCACCGCTCCCCACTGGCGCCCGCGCGCTCGCGATCTGTGTGGTCTCTTGTATAATTAGTATGGTGGAAAGTCTATATTAGACTATAGGATGCTCATTAAATAGAGTGCAAAAATTAAATTTATTAAGTTATCGCTATTGTGAAACAAGTAATATTTTTTTTATTATAAATACCAAACATCTATATTAAAAATACATTAAACCTCTAAAAATCTAATTTAAACCAAGAGCAGAAGAATTTGGACACTAGCGAATGCATGTTGTGTTACAGAACGGACCACTATTCTTACCAGACCGTGAAAATTAAAATAATTCATGCACTCAAATAGGAATTGAACCTCAGTCGGTATGGCGCATTCGGACACTGTGCCACTGCGCCATACCAAGTTAGACAAATACATTTTCTATTTTTGGCCAAAAATTTGACACATTGCATTTTCACCAGATCAGAGAAATATAAATAACAAAACCAATTAGGTAAATGCTTCCACCATACATCAAATGTTCATTAATAAAGAAATAATAACTACTATATAAAAACGAGAAGAAATAACATATCATAAATTATTTAAAAGAAACTTAATAAGAAGAAAATCTATGCAAGTTTAGTAAAGCTGGAAAAGTTAAATTTGTTAAATTTTATTTATGGTTTTGTGAGTAATTAAATTAAAAAGTGTAGTGAAAATTAAAAAAGAACATTAAATATATGAATGAATTATTATAAGCCTACTCTAAGTGGCAGATAAATATAAAACTGATGAATTTGTTTCAAAATTAATTATTATTGATATTAAGTACTTACTCATTTAGTCATCGTTGGTTTATAATTAATTAAGAGTGGTTATGCATATATTAAGCATGATGATGATTACACACAGCTACACACAGTATGTTATTATTAAGTGAATGACAATTAATTTCCTTGACCCACAAGATTTAAAATGTGTAAAGATAAAAAAAAGTTTTGACATTGTTAGCATATGTTTATTAATGATCATATTAGTATAGGTTAGAGTTAGAAAATGAAAATATGAGTTTAGTGCTGTATGAAAAGAGACTTGTTTTTGGTAATTTACAAAATAAAACTAATAAATATTTTCTCTTTCCTTTAAAGTTAAAATAATTCTGTCATGAAGCCCATACGCAGCCATGTGGGTGGATAATACAATAATACTTTCATATTATGTAAAGAACAGGTGGCATCTTCATTATAATTTGTTATATAAAATAACAATAACAACACTCCACATAAACTTTAAAATATAACTCATGCAAATTAAATATATTGAAACTACTACTACAAATATCATAATTCATATACTATTGTATTATAAAGTATACAATCTACTGCCAAATTAAATTGTATCAAATATCAAAATTAAAATGTGTTACCAGATTCAAAAAACAAATATATACAAACACTAAATAAATCTGTCTCATAATAACTAACAAAAAAATTGTTATCTGGCAACACTAAACTACCAACAATACAAAAACAAGTCTCGAAGTGTTAGCAATGTTACCATGTGTGAACCCGCCCCCGCCCCCACCGGGGTGACGCGGCGCGCGGCGGTCCTGCGCGTCGAAGTGGTCGTACGTACCGCGGCCGTCGCGCCGGAACCCTCCGCGCCCCTCCCGCCCGCCGTCACGTCCCCCGTCGCGCCCGCCATCGCGCCGCCGGTCGAAACCGCCCCCTCTGCAACAATTCAGGTTTTTAATATTTCGCACTAGAGATGGTTACTGTTCCCCTTCCACCTCTTCTCCCAGCATCAGTGATGAAACCCAACAAGATGACCGGAATATGATCCTAACAGTCAGAGGGCAATAATCACTTATTTCATAACAACTTTCAAGTCTTTGAAAAATTACTATACCTGTCACTTCGTTTCTCCTCAGCAACATCAATTTTTATCATATTCCCTTCAACTTCAAGAGCTCCATTGCGCTCGATTGCCTTTATCAAATCCTCGATATATTCAAATTCTACGTAGCAAAAGCCTTTGAATTTGTCTGTGTCTTTATCCATAACCAACCTAACATTTTTGATAGACAGATCCTGGAAATTATAGAAAAACATATATAAATAAATTTAATTTATTACAATCTGTAAAATCTATATTGAATATAAAGGAAAAAAATACACATTGGTCCTATTTTTAGTTGTTTTTAATTCATTAAGACACACGTTATTAAGCATACATAATATTTCTGATAAATTTTTACGTCTATACACTATATTACCATGAAGGTTGTCTTGTAATTTGTGAAAGTTCCTATAAATAATGTCGAAAAAATATACCTGTCTGATTAAGTAATAATAAAATAGTTAACAGCGATTGTGTTGTCGCAACTACGCGCCATTTTACTTGTCAAGACTTAAATATTATCTGATAGCAACTATCTACTTATTTTTGACTTCTTATTTGTTCCACAATTAAACACATTTAGGGTCATTAATTAATCAGTGTCAATAATTTAGTAGTCACATTAACATAGTTTGTTTATAAATATGAAATAATAAAATTAATAAATCAGCTTCACGCTGTATCCTGCACACAGGCAGAGGGAACCAAACGTTAAGTACGTACACGCCGTTCTTCACTTTCCGCCGAATTTTTCGAGGCATTGCATGTTGAGTAGCGAAACTCAACGCCGGGCTTTCGTGACACAGCAAAGAAATGAAAATATTAGTGAATAATAATTCATTCCCTCCAGTGTGGATCGAACCCACAACCGTCGCATTACAGATAAAAAAAATTGAGGCCATCGTGGAGCCCCTGCTGTACCCCTGTACAAGGGTGCGATTGTAACGCGACTGCTGTGGGTTCGATTATAATTTCTTCGCTCTGGTGTCGAGGCAAAAAGTGGCATTGACTTCCGCAACTCATTACGCAATGCCTCCAAAATTGAAAGTGGGAAACTGTGTGTTTTAACACTAAGTGCCCTCTGCCCACCCTGTTGTGTGCAGGATACAGCGTGAAGCTGATAAAAAAAAATTTACAAATACAAAGAAGACAAATCAATAGCACCTGTATGTCTGTCATATATAAAGTAATGAATTGTCAAATATTGTTATGTAGATTCAAATGTACGTACTTATTTGCTTTGTTAAATAATAAAATTAATTCAAGTGGGTAAGTTCGAATTATGTATGACAAGTTTAGTTCATGTTAGGCTACCTAGCTAATACAATACTTATTGTGAACTCAGTGTTTTATTTATGTAACATACATAATAATGTCATAAGAACCAATTATTTTTTTGCTTCACACAATATCTTGCAGAGTGAATCTTCTTCAAGATATTGCATGTTAGAACTCAACACAGTTTTATCTTCTTATCAGAGCAAGTTGTGGATTCAATCCCCCGCTCAAGGAAATGAAATATTCATTTATTAGGTGACCATTTTCACATCGAATGCCTAGGCTTCTGTGGACCACTTTTAGGCAACCACTGGTTGGGAAACACTGCTCTAAGACATTGTTTATTAGTTGGCATTTGCTCATGAGTGACATAGTTGTTGTAAACAAAAAAAGCTCCTAAATAAAGAGAAAGAAAAAATAACAATTATCCAAGTGTACTTCATTTTACAATTAATGCATTACTAAAGTAATTATTAAATTTAAAACAGGAGAATTTTACATAACTTACATAACAGGTAAAGGCCTAAAAATTTTGTTAGTTACATATTAATAAACATACATAAATGTGTTAATTTATAATAAATTAATGTAATAAAAAAATATATATATGTTGTTTTGTATTATGAAATAAGAATTTTAAAATGTTTTTTTTTAAAGGACAGGAATTCTATAGTAAAAGTAATGATATTATAGTTAAGAAACTAAGAAAGATTGAAGAAGTTCATTTTAATATTTCTAATATAATGATTTTGTGGTATATAACTTTATTAAAAAGAAATAGAAACAAACATGTTGCAAGTTGTGGCAAAATTTCCGTACATATAAATGCTGAGCACTAATTAAATGAAAAGTGACCTAGGCAAGTGTGACATAATCGAATTTCAAGGCTTCAGATTTTAAAACAAACAAACCAGATAACTATTATTTCCTTACTATTCTAATATGTAACGAAAAAATATTTAACGCGGTATTTTAATGAGAAAAAAAAGGTTTTAATTATCTATCGGCAAATGATTGACACAAGACGAGTAGGTAGGTACACGAAATTAAAATAAAAGTATAACACTTACTGGAAAGATTCTGTTAATATCGCCTTGAATGATACCTGTCGGTAAATTACCCACATACGCTTTATATGGGGGCTCTGTCGGGAGCGGGCGGCCGCCCGTTGTTCTCCTGCCGCCTCCATAGTCCCTGCACACAGTCATGATAACCATGGTATATTATAACCTATAAATGCACATTTCACTCACTTTTCACACCGGTGATTCGGTCAAGCAAATCACGTATATCCAAAGGATGTTTGGCAAATTAATTTATATTCGCACGCTTTGTTAAAATACCACTTTCATTCAATGTTATCGCACTGTCAAAAAAACAAAAAATATAGAAAATGTCGCGGTACTGTGTGGTGCAAATTATTGTTAAATGTTAATAATAATTATATGGCATCTTGAAATTAAGTTTAATATGTAATATTATATTTTATCCATAAATACCTTAGATTACCATCATCAAAACCACTGCGACCTGCCATGTTTAGAAACATGGAATACTAAATGCGCGCGCATCAACATAGATAATATTCGGCGCATCGAGTTCTAGAAGTGGCTTTCATAATGTGCATTTATATTTCTATTTGGAAGTACATATGGTAGTAAAGAAAATTGTGAATATTTGCGTAAAAATCTATTATTTTATTAGAAATAAACATGTTTTTATATTTAACTAGTATATGAATTTTATAAAATTGATTTATATAATAAGTTTAATATTTGTACATATAGATACGGTACCGTACTATACAAAGAAATCTGTTTCTAATCTAACAGATATTTTTTTAAATTTTATATTTATATAATGTTAAATTATATGAATATAAAATAAAAAATGTATAAACAAGTGTGGCGCAATGGCACATAATGTGACTGTAAACGCAACAGGTTTTGGGTTCGTTTACCATTCGAAATGAAATATTTAATATTTTAATTTCTTTACTGTGTTTCGAGAAAGCTTTGAGTTCCACCTCTCAACAAACAATGTCTCCAGAATTTGGCGGAAAATGATGAACGGAGTGTGAGGGAAATGCAAGGTAATGTTAAAAATATATGCAAGATTTAAAACAAGGTAATTTATTAATATATAAATAATGAAATATTTAAATAATTTTTGAAAATATACTTATGTTTAAGCAAACCATTAGAAAAGATGCGTCAACCGGTTAACATTGTTGACAAATGACATTAATCATTTGAAATGAAAGTTGACTTTGACAGTTGACATGCTCGCGAAACCCATGTGGGCTTCGTTTTCGTTATATTGTAGTATGTGATCAAGCTATAATGTGTTAGTTACTAATAAATTAAAATGAAAGACGAAAATAAAGTTGGCAAACCTCAAAAAGAGGTAACCGCATCTTTATTAGATGCATTTGACTTATTAAAGTCACCAAAGGACGATTTAAGAGTTACAGGTGGCACAAAAATAATTGCGCGCCTTCTTGAAAATAAGGTTAGCTTATACTTGATGTTTTACATGTTTCGTTGTCTTTATAATATATATTTAATGTTACATTTAATTGAGTACTACATAAACTTTTCAGAATGATAAAGATTTAAAATATGCCTTAAAACGACTAATCAGGAGTTTAGGTGCTAATGTCTTGGATATGCGATTAGGATACTTTTCAACTCTGGTTAGATTGATTCAAAAATTTGAAGAAATATCTGTAGCTCAATTATTAGATTTAGTAAAGAAAGAGCTACATGCTAGTGGATCCTCAAAAAGTGTAAGTAAATTCATATTTATGTATTTTTTAAAATGTAAAACGAGGACTTGAACCTGTTCCTGTTTTAAATTATCCAAGTTTTGTGACCACTGTGCCTTATAAAATTTGGCCTCTGTTTTCAAATTTTGATAGGTTGTCTATATTAATATGTAATATTTTTATGTCCAAATACTGCATTTGATACTATAGTATTATTGTATGTTACAGGAAGTTGGTGATGTTGCTTTAGGACAGATTTTGTTATGTGGAGTTTTGTTTAGATCAGGTCTTATGTTGAAAAGTACTAATGAAGAACAAAAACAAATATTACAACTTCTACAAACAGCTAGTGGTAAAAAGTCATACCTTAGTACTGTTTCATCTCTTATTTTATTAGAATTTGTTAATCAGGTATTATTTATTCTAATATTTTATTATAAAATTATTCTTTTAGCTTTACATTGTATCCTGCATATAGTAGGGTAAGCAGAGAGTATCTAGTGTTAAGACACTCCATTCCACATCCACCACTCACTTTTTGAAACATTGTGTGTTCATCGGTGAAACACAATGACTCACTTTAGTACCCCAAGTGGGTATCATACCCACAACCCTCACATTTCCAGTAAGATGCTTTTCTGCTGCATTAAAAAAAATCACATAGAATGTGTTTTATAAAAATATATTTTTTTAGCTAAATGAAGATGATTTTGTAACCATAGTCTGGTCAAATATTAAACAAGATTACAAAAAAGAGATCAAGGAACATAGCTTGGATTCCCTCTATGTCCTTCTAGTGCTTAGTAAAAAGTTTCCTGAAAAAGTTAAACTAAGGAAACTAATAGGTGTGCCAGATATTTTACATGAAGATAATATTCCTGACATCTGTGAAAAATTGATGGTATTTTATTTTTAGTTTTGTTTTTTTGTTTACACTGTGTCTGCAGGATACACATGCATGGTAGGCAGACAGAATTTAGTGTTATGACACTATATTATCCACTTTCTGCCCAATTTTTCAAGATATTGTGTGCTAGGTTGCAGAAATCAATGTCACATTTTGTCTTGTTAGAGCATGCATGTTTGTGAGTGATAATCACATCTATACTCACAAGTTATGGGCCACTGTGCTTCAATGGCCTCAATAAATTTTATTTTTATATGTCTGTGTTATATCATAAGAAAATACTTTAAATTTTCAGACTGGAGTGGACTTTTCCTTAATAAGTCACCCTATTTATAAAGAAATTGCAACACATGTAGCAAAATCACCAAATTTGAACCTATTTTGGAATAAAATTGACAGTCATCTTGTCAAACATAATAGAAATAGGGAATTGGCTTCATTAAATATACTCAATATAATACTATTGAATATCCAAGAAAATGTTGAAATGTTACCTCAACTCCTCAGTGATAATTTTTTCAAATTATTCATGGACTGGTTCAAAGGCCTACAAACTGCAAGTAAAATCAGAAATAAAAGGGATGATGAAGATGATCATAAGATTGTGATAAAGAAACAGAAAGAAATGCTTACTTCTTTCAGCAAAGCATTGAAGTTTCCAAATGTTAACTCTGAAGTTAGACTTACAACATTGAAAAAGTTGTTGTTTAATCCAGGAGAAATCAATTTCACTGAAGTAACAGGGTCAACTATAGTCAAAAGTACTATAGCAGACTTAGATGAACAAAGTTTAAAAAAATTGGCGAAATTATTAAAAAAAGTGTTGCTTAATTCATCAAAGAAGCTAGTTAAAGAGGGTGTTGAAAGAAATTGGTATAACAATGAAAGAGTGAAAGCGGCCGAACTAATATCCTTCATAGTCAGTCATGAAGCAGTAAAAGATGATACTGAATTTAAAATAATGTATATGCAGTTGCTGATGTGCTTTGGATTTTTCAAAATTAGTGGTGATGAAAATGTGGCAGTAAGCAGTGAATTAGCAGGTAATTAATAAATTATATTTATATACTGTCTCACTTTATCTTGAATATGGTCAGAGAGAATACAGTGGCAAAGCTCTCCATTTTCTTTCTACTTGGATTCAAAATAAGAGTGGCGGAACTCAAGCCACATCTTATCTTTTTTTCATGAATTCTCATTCTTAATTCATTCTCTTGAGTGGACGCATTTACAGTCAGACACTAATCCACTGTGCCAAAGGCTCCAAAAGTTATATATTCAAATCGAAATACCAATATCTACATGGATTAATTAACATTTTTCTTTAACAGGTTCCATCAAAACTTGCTTCTACAGATGTTTTACATCAAAATTTTCAAATGTGGATAATTTATTAACTGTTTTGACATCATTATCCAGTTTCATAAGTAACATAATGAGCAAAAATCTAGTAAAGGAAAAAATAGAGAAACAATTTTCAAAAGAAAATATGGAATGTTGGAATATGCTTAAGGGAGTATGTGAAAATTTAGAGCAGAACGATTCCAAATCCAAAGTAGATAAAGTATTTCTTATTTTACTCTATCAACTTGGCCTCTTTTTGTTTTCTGAACCGGCCCATGTTAATATAGCAAGAAGTTCAATAATAGAATTAAAAAGTTGCTACGAACACTACAATGAAGGTAAAAAGAAAAAAGTAAAGAAGAATAGAGAAAGTTTATCGCAAAATGAACCGGAATGGATAGAGGTCTTAGTAGAAGTTCTATTATCCATTTTGTCTGTAGAGTCCAGTGTTCTTCGTGGTGTCGTTCAATGTGTTTTTAGGCTTCTATGGGAGTACTTAACACCAACGGCGATTGAACAAATTGTGTCAGTTTTGGATCCAGAAAGTGAGGATAATCCATTGAGGGCAGACAGCGAGTCGGAGGATGAAGGGGATGATGACAAACCCGAAGAATCTGATAATGAAGATGAGGAAAAAAATGAATCTGATGAAGATGATGAAACTGACAGTGAAGTAGAAGAGGATGAAAATGAAGATATGAAAATACCAGATCAACTCCGATTAGCAGTTCAGAAAGCTTTGGGCAATGCCACAACACCTGATGATGATGCTGAAAGCATAGATGCTGATATGATAACAGAAGAAGAAGGAAAGAAATTAGATGAGGCTTTGGCTGATGCCTTCAAACAATTTCAACTAGGGAAAAATAAAAAAACGAAAAGAGAGCGTAAGAATAAAAAGACGTTGTCCGATTTTAGAATAAGAGTTCTTGATCTTATCGAAATATATTTGGAAAAAGATCCTGCCATGGATATTTGCCTGAGCATGATTGCCCCACTCACAAGGTGTCTTGAGTTTTGTATGCAAGACAATCAGTTCCAGGAATTAGAGAATAGATTAAGGAAAACCATAAAACTTTTGACAAAAGTCAAAAAGTTTAATTCAACTGGTGATATTTCTGTTGAGATATTAGGTGACTTCTTAAGATCGATCATAGATAAAGGGGACAGGTCTCATTTTGTGTACCAAGCCCTTGGTGACGTTATTACACATTTTGCAACATTTATCATACACTGTTCTCAAAAAATCGACACAACTAACTCTAAATCACCAAAAAAGAAAAAAAAATCATCTCTTATTATTGAAATTCTTATTGAATCAGTGGAACATTATTTTAATAATCGCAATTGTTTGCTTCCGATTATTTTCTTCCATAACATTTTACAAACTGAATGGGAAGGAAAGTATCACCTGTTGCCAATCATATTTAAAAATATTTTTAACAAAAATGTCCGACAATTTCGTCGCAACGAAGGCCTTAATTTAATCTTAGGTTTTTACCAAACGTTAAACAGAAGTAAGCCTTCAACAGAGCAAGTTAGTACAAATATAAATAAATTGGAGAAGGCTTTTATTGGTTTGTTTTCGGAATTTAAAACTGAAAGCGAAAAAGAAGTAACCGCTAATTTCTTGGTAACGTTGAGGAAATTAGTTAATGTTATCAAAATGTTTCATGATAACTGTAAAATACCAACAAATTTGGATTTCAAATCAATTTATGAAGACATAACTTCTTTCAAAGGAACAGTTAAAATTAAAAATAAATCAGATGTGCCTGTGAAACAAAATGGAGTAAAATCAAAAAAGAATAAAAAAAAGAAGAGAAAACATGAACAAGTGAATGGTGAGGATTCAGAACCAGAAGCGAAGAGAAGCAAAGATTCTTCAGATAGTGACTAATAGATTCATATGTTTGATACTAAACTTATAAGAATGAATGATTTATTGACTAAATATATCTTTTCAACAAAGTACTTTTAAGCAATGCTTAATTTTGTAGTTTTCTTTATCTTTATATCTAGACAGAATGGTTTTTTATATGACCTTTAATCTCGTTTTTTTATTAAACTAAATTAGACATTAGTATTAAAATATATTAATGATAAGAATTTTTTTTATTTTTCATTATCATTTATTTTTCATTCATCTAGATTTTATTACACTATAATATAATAAAATCTAGATGAATGAAAAATAAATGATTTTGCTTTAATTATATCCCTTTGAGGCCATCGTGGCGCAGCGGCACAAGGGTGTGACTATAACGCGACCGTTATGGGTTCGATCCCCACTTGAGGAAGTGAAATATTTATTTACGTTTATATTTCCATTTCTTCCCTCCTTCGCCCCTCCTCCTTTCTTCCTTCTGGTGTCGAGGCTAAGCGCGGCGTTGAGTTCTGCCACTCAACACGCAACGCGTCCAGAATTCGTGAGAACGGAGTGTCTTAACACGATACAGCGTGAAGCTCATTTTTTTATTAATTATATATCTAATTAAAGATAAAGTAGTTATCAAAAGACCTACTAATGTATATTCATTTTAGTGTAATCGTTTTAATTTATTACACATTTCCAACATCTTAAAAATAAACTATGTAAATTATCATAATAATTGTATCTGGTAATTGAGCATAAAGTAATTTTAAATATTGACAAATATAAAATAAAACTTCAGACTTGCTTAATTTAAAAATAATCACCCCCGGTAAAATATAAATTAAATTTCTATAATTTTTGAGAAAAGATACTTTCAAAGGGGTGCGATCGATATCAAAAATATTTGATATCGATGTGAGATAGAAATTTAAATTTCTCTTTTACAAAATATTTATCAAATATGACTAAAATAATAAAATATTTTAAATAAAAGCAAATAAATAGACTTTTGTGTACCTATGGTAAAAGAAAAAATACCTAAAATTATCTGGATTCTAGGGTTATAATACGATGGCAACACTAACGTACCGGAAACAAGCACAGCTCATATGTTTCACAACCTGCACAAATTCAGCCAGCCATCTTTTGTGGAAATACCATTTATTTCGTGTCGTCAGGGTAAATTTCATAATTGTAATTAATGTCAGAGCCACAGTCCTCGCTTTTATTAAAAAAGCAATTAGCAGGTATGTTAAATGCATAGTAAAATTTAAAATATTTTTAAATACCACTTTAGTGAGAGCGTCAGGCGACATAACTCTTCGTGCAATCATTGACCTTACCGGGTCGAATTTAAGGGTTCTTTGTGGTCTTCAAATTTAAATTAGTGAATTCTTTAGTCGCCTATATTCAGAGGACTAGGATATCATATACAAAGTAATAAATACGTGGAAATAAAATCAATATCTACCGCAGTGACTGTCACTGCCAAAGACAAATATAATAAAATAATGAGGCATTTCGTTAAAATCTTGGCAAAGATTCACATTACTATTATCACACGCGGCTTGTATAAAAATGTGCGCGTCCCGATGAGTCAGAAATTTTAATTTTTTTTTCAGAACTAAACAAAAATCCAGTAGAAGGTTTTTCTGCTGGGTTGATAGACGACAATGACATATACAGATGGGAGGTCCTCATCATTGGCCCTCCAGACACATTATAGTAAGTTGTTTTATGCAATAAATAGAAAAATAATATGCAACATACCTATATAAAATAATATTTCGTTAACTATGTAACTATCAATTAGACATAAGATTCTAAAATAATTTTAGCATGCATTTTTTTCTTAATTCGACCTACTTTAATATACATTTGTAACAGTTTTATTAAGTTCTGCTAACAATGCAGTATTATTGATTTGCAGTGCATGCAGACATTTTTCAAACTTATGTCTTTCCTTTCCAGTGAAGGTGGATTTTTTAAGGCACATTTACACTTTCCTAAAGAGTACCCTTTGAGACCACCTAGGATGAAATTTGTCACTGAAATTTGGCATCCAAATAGTGAGTAATAATCTAATTCCTCTTATCTTTCTTTTTTGCTATAATTATAATATTACATTTTTATAAATAGATTTCATATTGGTGAATTTATTTCATTATATTTTTTATGACTTTATATGTATCAATTGTGTATGTAATATGTATGTTATTCTACTCATTGCTTTATTACATACTTTTTGTTTTAATTTTTATTTAACTTTTCAACTTAATTATTAAATTAAAATGTTTAGTAATTATTTTAATATATGATAGTTTTTGGTTTATTATTTTAGCTATTTAAATAAGTTTGAATATCTTCAAGTATTTACCATGGCCATTTATGAAGTATATGTTTTGTTTAAGACTAGTAGCATAGTGGGACAATCAGATACTGTTGTCTGAATCTGTAGTCATTATGGGTTCAATTCCTGTTCGGGGCAGTGAAATATTTTAATTTGTTCATGTTGGTTGAGTAAAATATATATAATTATTTGATGTTATTACAGTTGAAAAGAATGGTGATGTCTGTATATCAATATTACATGAGCCGGGTGATGATAAGTGGGGTTATGAGAAAGCCTCTGAAAGATGGCTGCCTGTACACACTGTTGAGACTATATTGATAAGTGTTATTTCTATGTTGGCTGATCCTAATGATGAAAGTCCTGCTAATGTTGATGCTGCAGTAAGTGGAAATATATATATTTTATTTAACATAGATAATTTTTCACAGGTTTTTTTAAAATTAAATATTGTTTTTAAAGGATATACTTAATATACTTCAAAAACTCGGTTTTTCATCTAATGCATTGTATGTTTGAGGACAGATTATAATTTTTCTATGGTAATTTTTGTTAAAGTTAAGGAAACTTATACAGGAATTGGCACTCCCAATTATATTGTGATAGTTACAAATATCTTAATACAATTTTTAATCAATAGCAACATTACCTTGCAATTTTCAGTTACATTTTTTATGTATTTTTTAAAACAGATTTTGATTTAAAATTATAACATCTATTTGGAGGCAATGTTACACTGCTAAGCACACAATGCCTCAGGAGTTTGGTGTAAATTGGAGAATGGAGTGTTTTAACATTACTCTATACTTAGTGAAGTACTCAGGTTCCATCTGCCTACTTTGTTATGTGTGGTAGTGTGAAGCTAAAAAGAATCTACTTGTATTAGTTGGACAGCATTTGACTGTAAACACAATGTTTTTAGCGTCAATCTCTTGACAAAGGAATGGATTATTTTTATTTCTCTGCTCAGGGAAGACAAAGTAAAGCGTTTATTACCAACACTCAACACAAAATTGAATTCTGGCAGAAATGAGAGAATGGAGTGTGTTGTCCTATATGAAAGATATAGCATATTATACTTAGTTGAATAGTTACCTAGGGGGTGTTGTCCACAGGCAGCCACACAGTGCCTGCATATTTTCAGGGACAGAGTACCCTCTTCCCTACCCACCCGGTGTCACTGTAAATAGCTAACAGCATTAACCTCAAAACCAGAAAAAAAAAATAGGGGGTGTTGTGGTGCAGTGGCACAAGTATATGGATGTAATGGTTTTGGATTGGATTCCCACTTAGGAGAATAAACTATTTTCTTTTCTTTGCTCTGGTAACTAGTTAAAGCGCTGTGCTTACTACCACCTCTTTTTGACGCAATGAAAAATTTGACGAACAGCGGAGAATGGACTGTGCTAACATTAGGCTCCGTCTGCCTACCCTGCTATGTGCGGGATACAGTGTGTAGCTAAAAAATGAACTAAATAATTAGCTAAATAGAAGTTGTCTTTATTATGAGTAAAATATTTAATTTTACTGTAAATTTTGTTAATCTAGCTAATTGTAGCTTTGTTAATTTAATAATTAATTAATTTATATATACTCATATTTTTATTATGAATTTATTTATATAGGATGTTGGCAGTATGTTAAAAATTACACTTATTTATATTGCACATAAACATTTTGTAATTTATAGTGAAATGAGTTTCAGTCCTTTTACAGTGTCTTAACCTATGTGGGGGTATGTTAAAAACTTTAAAAAAATTTCATTTTTCTGGGAAGGGTCTTATGTATGATATATGCATATTTTTTCAGTGTATTCCAAGCAGGCGAACTCACAAGCAGTATACTAGTAGAACTGTAAAACTTTAAATCCTGTTTACCCATTCTTGTATAAGTATTGGGGATACCTCTCTTAATGTTCTGAATAAATGTTTTACATTCCCAAATACTAGCTTCATACGTCGCGTAGCTTTTACTGTATTTTCTGTCAGTTGTTTTCTGTAAATGCTCAATCATTTCAATGTTTAATAAATGCAGTATAACCTTAATGTAATGACCCTCAATATAACATTTTCTTCTATTTAAATCCACTCAAACTGCCTGTAAGAGCTAATACAAAACCTTTAGATTACGAATACATTTGTTCAAAACCTGTTTATAAAGAATTTTCAATGTTTGCGAAATATAAAAAGAAAATATTGTTTACGTACCTTTACATAATCCTAATCCGAATCAATCTCAACAGGTTCAGGCTTGTTAAATCTTTTATAAGATAATTATAATTGTTTGGTGTTCAGTAATGTAAACACTGGTGTTTGACACTGTTGTTTTAAAGTTTGTCAGGGCTGATAAACGAAAAAACTGAGATTTTATTAACCATGTTAAAACTAATTGTAGATCATCCTAACCTCTGTATAACAAACCTCCTTGTAACAAATTACTTGATATAACAAATTATTTTCTGATTCCCTTCAGTATCGTCAAATCGAGGTTGCACCGTGTACTGTTTATTATTTAATTTATTAATAATGGTAATTTAATGTAATCTTCATTCATTTATTTGTACTTCAGTAGTTCCAATTGTTTAATTACAGTGTGGTCCAAAATTTAAATGTTATATGTATACAGTTATGTTAATTGGAAGATTTAATTATTTTTTAAAGCCAAAATAAAAAAATTCTATTAATAATAATAAATTACAAACTTTTTGAATTAATTGTTTTCTTTTTTTTTTCATTTTTAATTATTTCTTAATAAAAATCTGGAGTGGGCATTGATCACCTGGTCCCCCTTTTTGTTATGTCCACTTACGTGGATATTTAATATAACTGTATAAAGCATTGTTCTCTAAAGAGTATATAGAGCCTCATCTCATAAGCATGTATGGGCAAACTCATTATTTTAATAAACTCATATTCATGTTATTTGCATCCACAGAAAGAATGGAGAGAGAGGTATTCGGATTTCAAAAAGAAAGTTGCCAGATGTGTTAGGAAAAGTCAAGAAGATTGTTTTTAGGATCAAAGGGAATTATACAGCAGAATGTCATGTCGAAAAAGGGCCACGTGACACCATTGACATATATAATTTAACATTAGGTTGCACACCCACCGGCGCCAAACCAAATTAATAGTAGTAGCTGTCAGCTCATTCTCGTTCTTTTTGCAGAAAGAATGGAGAGAATCATATTCGGAGTTTAAAAGGAAAGTAGCGCAGTGTGTGAGAAAGAGCCAGGAGGATTGTTCATAAATAACAGTGCCCTTTTTCATTTATTTATTTGGATTGTGAGTGATGGGTGACAGTTTGGAGGTCTCGCCACAGTGTGAAGACTCGCCACAGTGCAGGCCCTAACATCGGGCCAGAGACAATATTGAAATTGATTTAATAAATAATTATTGTAATTAAATGGTATCGCTGCCGTATTTTATAAATAATAAATTAAATGTAGAACTCGAGGTCTTTTTCATCTTTTTTAAGACATGGTAGTTAGCTATTGTTATAATTAAAAATGGTGTATGATATTTTTTCCACAGAAAATAAATCTGCATTTGGTCTATTTACAGATCTCTGTTTAGTGAAACCAAATTTATAATGCAATAAACTTATTATTTATTAGTCGCTAAAATGTATAGTCATGGCTGAAACAAAACTTCGAAAATTGTATCTGGCAATTTTTGTATTTGTCAATTTTAGTTACCATAGTTAATGCAAGGAATTATTGATAGCCTTGTGTGGTCAGGTTCTTAAATTTCTGTTTATTTGTTATGCTATCTTAGTAGTGAAATTAAATCTTATTATTTTAATGAATAAATGCAAATTTTTTAATATTATCTTTTTATATCAATATACCTTGCCCATAACACACTAGGTATAACAGCACACATGAGCTACTTAATAGCACCAAGTCTTCTCACATATTGACAAAGTCAATTTACTGTAGCAGCGTATTCCATTGCTTCTAATAATTTACTATTAAAAACAACATTTTTACGCTACCTGACATTCAATGGTTCACATTTTGTGGTATATAGTGTATACTAGTATAATTTTGTGTTATTTGTATCTATATATATGAAGTTTCATCAAAATCTATTTATGTCACTTGCCTAATTGTTATATATTTAGTTATAAAGAATGCTATTAAAGTAGACAATCAAGTATCTTCAAATATATACTGATGGTTCCTCTATAGATTGGAATTAATGAAATAATAATAAAATTAATGTTGTAATTAATATTCAATTGCAAATGTTATAAATATTATGCCCTCATATTATATTAATTTGTGAAGTGTGTACATTATTTACTTGTATGTATATTTTTACTATAAAATGATAATGCAGTGAAATTGTTATTTTATTTTCCTTTTATTATATGTAATGAGATGTATGTATATATTTTATTTTTACATAAATAAATTAACAGTAAATCATAAGCCTGAACTATTGGCTACGGTACGCTTAGGTTTTCTATTGACAGCAATTTGCACTCTCGGAGGCTGACGCAGTGAGATGGGGCACCGTCTGACTGAAAAGGCGATTGATTGTGGATTCAATACCCACCTGGGAAAATGAGTTTCTTTCATTTCTTTCCTTTGGTAACAAGATTAAGTTTGATGTTGAGTTTTACCACTCCACATGCAATGTCTTGAAAAATGAGCAAAAAGTGGGGAATGGAGCATCTTAAAATTAGGTTCTCTCTGCTTATCCTACTATATGGGATACAGTGAGAAGCCATAGAAAAAAAATTGAAGAAATAAAAAAATTCAACAATAAAATATTGTTGAATAAACTCGAACAACTTTCCCTTTCACTGTAGTAATAAATAAATTTTACTAACAATTAAAACAATTTTTTGATTCAATCACTGTCAGAGTTTTCAGCCAATACAGTACATTGTATACTTCTTGGATCGAAAGTACTTTCAAAACATCTTTTGAAAACTGAATTTATTTTATTTCTTGATGTTGGAGAAGCTGGTATATTATCACAGTCCATTTTTTCACCTTCAAGGTGTGTTTCAATTCCATTAGTATTATTTAAATCTTTAGCCACATCCAAATTTTCTTCTGGTATATCAATATAATTAAATAAATGTGAATCTTCATCTAAAAATTTTTCTACATCAATATCTAGATGAGGTTTTTTTGTAACAGATTCAGGACCTGAATTTCTTTCTTTTCTTTTTTCTACCCTTGAACTATTTTGTGTAGTTTCTTGCGTTGCAACTTCCGGCTTGGACGTAGCTAATACAAAATGTGCTTCAAATGTAGTACCATTGTGTATAATAAAAACGGCTGGTCTCCCAGTGACTTCAAAATGTAATTGAATAGGTAAACTCAAAGCTTCAGCAAAGGCAAGTAATGCTCTAAATTCTTTAAGCGTAAAAGTTATTATTGTATCAGTGCCTATAATGTAGCTTGCAAACTCAGATGGTTTCATACATATCTGTGTCCTTATAATTTTAGTCAAATCCATAGCAGCATCCACAAAGTTCCGCATCAAAAGAGATTGAGATGAAACTTCTAATGTTATTTGGTCATCTGAGTTTTGAAAATTTCCAAGTGCTTCAGACAATACTCGCTGTGATGATGTTATCCTGATAGAAAGAATTGTATTTTTTTACAAAAATAAATACAGTAATACAATGTTATATCTTATAAAGGCCTCTTTACCTGTTTGGTACTAAATCCTTGGTATATACTGCTTGCATAGCTTTGCAGTCTAATATACAAACAAAGTGTGTTTTAACAATACCTTGCTTGCATTTTAATTGGAATATTAATTTACAAGACTCTGGATCAAGTTTTATTTCTAGGTTTTCTACTTGTTTATCCATATGAGTAGGAGATTTAAATGCATTCAAGGCAGATTTCATTGATATTTTACATTTTAGTCCTTCATTGTCTTCAGAAGCATAAAAATTATAATTGAAATATGAAAAGAAACTCTTATTGAATTTTATCATAGCATATGCGCTTTCAGCTGAATTTAAAGTTCTTAAAAGAATACAGTCTGCCAACGACTCCAGATACAGTTCATCTCCAAATCTTGCTAAAGCGTGAATAGTCCTACCGAGAACTGAAAAGAATTTACTATTAATAGAATGTATAACTTACAAGAAGCTATTTAATTAAACTAATTTATTGTAGACAAAATATTAAAGTAAAATGTAACCTTTAACGTTCGGTCCCGGTATATGACATTTCATTGCTTGAATTTTAAGTCTGCAACTATTACACGTGATAGTATATGGTATAGTATTACATTGTGAGAAACATAAGTAATATAATATACTTATGATTGCTTATTATGACAAAACAAAAGCTTAAATCAAATTTGCCTCCATTGTTGATTTTCCATTTGCTAGTTGCTACTTTATGTCAAAATCAAAATCAGTGCTGTCAGTGGCAGATTGTCAAATCCAACACCAGAGTCTGGTGACCGGACAGCCTAAAAAATAAGATGTTCACGATAAAAGTTATTTTAACCATTAGATGTAGAAAACGACGATAATATAATATGTTATTTAATACACAAAAACTAAATATATCTATATAAATTATAAGTTAAATTCAAGTTACATTCGTTAATTAATTTAAAAATGTGTATTCAAAAAAGTCATAATTTTAGTAATTGCTGACATTTTAAATACACTATTTCGCTCCTGAAAAAAAACTATCATTGTGACAGTAAGAATTATTTATCTTTAACTTTGTTAGATTAATTGTGCAATTATTAATTAATTTATAAAAAAGTTTTTAACAAAAAACAAACCGACTTTAAATTATAAACTAAAAAGTATAAAATAA
>DWNA01000576.1:0-21418 GCA_018249835.1 Heliconius besckei | reverse complement strand
CCCGACTGAGCGTACGTCCGTGCGGTTGGTTTTATGTGATTGTCATCGATCGGTGTCACGTCAGAGTGACAGGCAACGCCATCTGGTTTTGACAACTAGCAACTTCAATAATCTGCTTCCCTGATCAATAAATATTATGGCAATAATAATAAATAAAACTTTGGTAAATTCCAGATCTACTCAATGACGGTCCGTCTGTCCTCCCTTTTCGAAGCACTATGGGCACGGATGCCGGTCGAGGCGCGCAGCACGCGCACTAGCACGCGCCGCGCCCCGCGACGTGAACGGGAAAGGGAGCGGGAACGGAATAGGGAGAGGGATAGAGTGAGAGCGCGTGCTAGACGAGTCCGGCCCCATAGACGCGCTAGAGAACCTAGAGGTTGGTCTTTAGTGTTGTTATTGGTTTTCGGCACGTTAAATTAATGCAGTGCAGCACCAGTGTAGGACCAGTCGCTTGCGACTGCGCAACGCGCAATGCTTCCAGAATTCGTCGAAAAGTGAGGAACGAAAATGGCTTGTCGAAATGGAGTGCCTTAATTCCCACAGGTTCCCACGTTCCTTCTGCCTGCTATGTGCAGGATACAGCAAGAACAATCTAAAGAAAATAGTTATGTAGTGAAGTAGAATTTGACTGTAAGCGTGGTATGGTAGTTTTGGGTTTGATTCCCACAAATTGATTTTTTAGTTATCTCTCCGCCTAAATAAAAAAGGACCCACCTAAATGTTGAATATTTCTTTTCTTATTTAAAAGAATATTACATTACCGATTTTGTTGGACAAAGCAGGGATCTAGTTATTACTTTGAGTAATGCCAGAATTAAAAATATATTTTTCGTCTTTATGTTTATTACGTTCTTGCAAAACTCTATTTGCATACTGCTTGGGTTTGAATATGATTTTTATTATATGTCCAGTGGCGAGTCCTACCCCCGTGCCCACAGCGAGTATATCCGGTACTCACCGCGACTCCTCGTGCTCCTCGTCCGAGCCCCTCGCTGAGACCTCGAGGAGAGTGCACGCCATGCGGTCTTCGCCCTCCCCCCCACTGCTACCAACTCCTCCCGCCGCATCCACAAGGCAAAGAGGGGGGAGAGGGGAGGGGGACGACTCGTGGGACAGCGATGTTCCTCTCACGTCGCACAGGAAGGGTGAGTTGGGCTAGATATATGTACGTACACTATGCAACACGCCACCGCCTCCCCCATTCCCCCATAAGGGAGAGAGGAGGCAGAGGGAGGGTACTTACATACTTGCACCTTTAGAATGGTTTCCAAGTCTCGCTATCATCAATTTTCAATTTGTTTCTCATTATAACTCAGAACTATTTGTTTGTTTGTATATTGTAGGTAAAGGTGTGGGCAAGAAGAGCAAAAGTGCGGCATCTGCATCTTCAAGTAGTCGGCCGGCACCAGGTACTATTTATGCTATTTTAACTTTTTTAAAGTCTTATTCACATACTAAGTTAAGAAAAATCTTTAGAAATTGGGAATTTTGAGAAATCTTTAGATCCGCGCCCCTTGTTTACCTTTCTATCACTCTGTCCTTCATATGTTATAATGATATATATACCTTTTTTATTACAGAAAGTTACACATTAACAAGTAATGGCGTACCATCAGACTCTGACGAGGAATCGAACCGACAGCCTCCTAATGAATCCGGCACCGATACTAGCGCTTATTCGCGCATAGAGGTATTTTTTATGTACATACATATGAAGTTGGAAGTGCTCAGCTGGTTTGGGCACGTCAAACGAATGAGTGATGAAAGATTGGCAAAAAATATTTATAATGGAAAAATGAGCGGTAAGAGAGGTAGGGGGAGACCTCGGATGACCTTCTAAAACACTGTATGAAAAATACTGGAGGAAGACCACGTAAAAAGAATGAGGACTCCCCGGAGGGCGTGTATGAAGAAGTTAATGATAGTGGACGAGGCGAAAGAGGTTTGCGTACCGTAGCATTAGGCGCTCCGTTCTCTCTGACTACCGCGCTAGGGATAAGGCGTGAAGCTATATGAAGTTGAATTTGAGTTTCACAATGAAACAATGTGTTTTAATACCTGATAGGTATCATACCTTACGCTGCATCCCGCATACTTTGCTGTATGCGGGATGCAGCGTGAAGCTAAGAATTTCCGCTATCGAAGATTGAATCTGCACTCAACTTGTGTAAAGGCCTTGTATATTAATGACATCATTACATTGATAATTTTAACAGGTTGTAGAAGAAGAATTAGTAGAAGACGAAGTGGAATTAGAATATGAACCGTCACCTTCCGCTCAAAAACATCGAACAAGGAATGGGCCACAGGTGTGTTTATTTATTCACCCAATCATTCATTTATAAGCGCGCGACTGTAATCGTAACAGTTTAAGGATTCGATTCCTACTCTGAGTAATAAAATATTTTCATTACCTTACTCTGGTATCGAGGCAAAGGAAATAAAGAATGAAATGTCTAACTGACTAATAATATCATGATGGAGAATTAGTTATTTTTATTTTCCTTACTAGGCACCGCCATTGTGCGATACAAGAGAGTAAAAAATATTTTATTGATGTAGATCGGCAATTTATAATAATTAATTCTTTTTTAGAGAGGAGCTCGGCCCTTTGCTAGTAATCGTAAACGTAAGAGACGGCGTTTACGCAGTTCGGCTAGTTCGGGTGCTTCAAAACCACATAAACGGTACGATATATTTTTTTTGTGATACGGGAATCAATTACTATTATTAAAACTCCTCTGTTGGTCTATCTGTCTATCACCAGGCTGTATGTCATAAACCGTGAGAATTAGACAGTTACAATTTTCACAGATGATGATGATGATTTATGTTGTCTCCATATAAATAAATACTCAAAAGAATAATATAAATATTTAAGGGGGCTTCAATACAACAGTCATCATTTTTTCATAATTTCAGCACTAGAGAACGTTTCACGGACGGCAGCTGGTCGTCCTCGTCGAACTCGGGTTCCCCCTCGGGCTGGGGCTCCGCTGATGCCTCTCGTCGCTATGAGTCAGACCGCTCGTACCGACCGTACTCCAGCGACGAGGACGCTCCTCTGTTAACATATAGGTAGGTAGGGCTTCTTATTCCTCAACCTGTTATTGGAATCATATCGTAATTATATCGAAGGCATACCTCAGCAGGGTAGGCAGAAGAAACATGGGAACCTAGTGTTCACGGATTAACAAATATACATATATAGCCAATTGAAAAACTGCTCTAGAAACATGTATTGTCATCCAATACAAGTGCCTACGGATTATTTTAGGTGCAATGAAGTCTTCCCCTACCAATGCTCTAGAGGTGGAGTGTGTAGATCCACCCTTTTCTATCCGCCGACAATTCCTATCTGACCGATTTGTAGGCAAAATGTTACAGCTGTCTTCCCATCCCTTATGGCCTAAGCTATCTGAGCTAGCGGACATCATCCCCCGCGGCAAACCGCTCCCATAATTGCTCAATACCTTAAATTTACCTCTCTTCCTCATCCTTTGTCCTGTAGTCCATCTAATCCTTTATTTTGTACGCCTAATCGGACTTTAGTACACCATCCTTCTGTTATGACTAATCTTGGCCTATCCAAGGGAGCTGTTGACATCAACTCAAAGTTTTAATACATAGTAAATGAAAAACCATGTCCTCATCGAAGCTTTCAAAGGAAAGCTGTGTTAGTGCAGCTTGCTGGATACCAAAATTCAAAATAATATTACAATTTAAATTCCCCCCGATTCATCTGTGTTTACAGGAGAGGCTCTTGCATTGTTGAAAGCAATCCTGTTCACACTCTCCCACGATTTCAAATAGACTGTTATTTGTACTGACTCATTAAGCTGCATTTTGGCTATAAAGGGAAATCCATGTCATGGTAAATTAAGATCTTCCATCATTTTAAAGATTCGTGCAAAACTGTACTCATGTTATCTACAGGGTTTAGATATTACTTTGCCATGGATTCCAGGGCATTCTGAAATCAGTGGGAATGAATCTGCAGACTCTTGTGCTAAATTCAGTGTGGCACCTTAGATCACTTTTCTATTTCGGCTCAGGATCTGTTGTCTCTTGCACAAACTCATTTGGCCATTTGTCATGGACTAAATTCTGGGAATTGTCAAAATCTCAGAAAGGTAAGTATTATTCAACCCAATATCCCAAGGCGACTTTGGTTTTTTTCTCAAACAATTACTGAACAGAGGGTGTTATTAAGTTTTAGTCGTTTGCGCCTTGTGCATGCATGTACGCCTGTGTACCTAGCCAAGATCAGGATCAGGGACCACTTTGTTTGTGAATGTGGCCTGGACGACGGTTCCCCTTCCCACATCCTTTTTTCCTGTCCTAAATTAATCTATCCCTTATATAATGTCCTTCCTTATAAAGTTCCCCGTCTTCTTAGTGTTCTGTGTTTGTTAATGTTTGTGTTTAGTCCTCTATGTAAATTTTTATGTAAATATATTAGATATAATAATAAACTATAAACTCACATATTTGTAAAATACTATTTATTAAAGGCAGTACTTTAACTGGACCTCTTTTTGCATTCGCCTTTTGTGTAATATAATCTCTTTTTTACCGTACAATCTCTTTCGCGTGTTCTCCATACAATGTGACGTGAACGCGAAGTCATTATTGCTCAACTGGCACGTTCGAAACGCCATAAATTAAGAACTGAACTGAACATGTATTGTCTACACCAAGTCATTATTATTTGACTTTGTATACTGTTTCTATAGCAGTTTTTTAACTTGTAAGTTATTAAATTATTTTTGTTTCTTTTATTTCAGACAAAGGCAAGGGGAAGATGACGAGGCGGGGCCCTCTCGAGTTACTTACAATTCTCATAGGGTTAGTATATTTAAAAGACAACAGTTTTACGCTGTATCCCGCACGTAGCAGGATATGTAGAGAGATTCTAGTGCCAATGGACCACGCTTTTCGTATTCTGTCCGATTTAAACTAAAAAAAGGTTTTTGAATAGCTCTAGGTTGCACCCAATGGACTGAGTACCAATACGTCTACTTTCGTCGGCGGTTCTCATAGTAATGACGTGTCACTAAAGTGATGCGCCCGAGATTGTGTTTGCCTGTTTTTACTAATCAATTGTAAAGCCCGACATGCACTTTATAGTTTATGTAGTATGTGAACACAGGCATGCGTCAACTCTCTGTGCTCTCTGCGCGTGTGCTGTCGTGTGCATAATATTCAAAATGCAGAGTTCGGCGGCGAGCGTCGAGCTCTACTATACTTTAGTGCCAGCGGGTTAGCGGCGTAGTATCAGTGGGTCCCTGTGTAGGTATCTACACTACGCGTTCTGCGCAAGTATCCACGCGTATCTACGATCATAAAGTTGTTTCTTGTCGGTTTATATGAATGAATGACTGAAATGAGCGAATGTATGAAGGGTGAGTTTACAAATGCATACATTCATATTAATATAATATATCTTCTTCCTATATTTTTTTCAGAGTGCAGGCGTATCGCTAAGGAGGCGTGGTAGCCCGCGTCGCTACAACGAGGACAGCGAAGAGGATTCTGTAGCAGCAATCAGTAAACGACTGCCCCACCACCATCACCACCATCAGCAGCAGCAACAGGCCCTGGCCAGGAGACGGCATCATGCACAGGTAGGGATAGGAACCTTCACGGTTTTTGCCGCCTTCATATATTAGCAGGATAGATTGTTAAGACGCTCTGATTCTCCGCTTTCCACCAGAATTACACACATATTGCGTGTCGAGTGAACACATACTAACAAATATGAATTGATTATTACCCTAATTTGAGGCCGTCGTAGCATAGAGGCACAAGAGTGTAACTGTAAATGTGACGGCTGCGGGTTCGATTCCCACACGAAATATGTAATGTTTTCCACTCATAAAGGGGCAAGGCGTGGCGTGGAGTTCCGCTACTTAACAAGCAATGCCTCAAAATTTCTCAACATCGCCCATTCGTTTCCTGCCGTATAAAAATTGTATAAAAAGCTCAAGTTATATTTTAATCATCTTAAACTTATGTCTTTATTTCAGGGTTCAGCAAACGTAGGCGTACTATCATCGAACGCCGCAAACGCCGCGACCAATGACCACAACTACTTCAACGGTCATATGCCTAGGCATAACGGTAATATTACTTAAGTTAGTGGCACAATTCTCTGTTTTTATTCTACTGTTTTTAAAGTCATTTAAAAGTCTGTTCACATTGTGTTTCTTACTAATTTTGGAACTAGATATCAATTATACAATTTTTTCATTTGGCTGAGGCCAGTCGGCACGCAGGGCATAGGCGTGCAACTGTAAACGCGACAACGGTTCGAGTTGTGAGTTCGATTTCCACTCGAGATAATGAAATATTTAATATTTTCATTTCCTCGCTATGATAACGATGCACGGGGTTGAGTTCCACCACTCAACACGAAATTCTTTCATAATTCGGCGGAAAGTAGGGAACGGCAGTGTCTTAATTGGAACGAAGTGCCTTAATACTAAGTTCACATCTTCCTTCTGCCATTCTGCAATATAAAATAAAATTATTCATACCACCAAATGGGAATCGAACTAACAACCGTTGCTTTCGCAGTTAGTGGCTGCGACCTTGTGCCATTATTGATTTTAAATTATATCCATTAAATTATTATACTGCGCCGTTCCAACGGGACATCATCTCACTATAAAGACGATGGTTGTGGATTCGACGATCACTCCGGTGATTAAATATTTTCACTAGAAAAAATCACAAGAAAATAATGAAGTGTTTTCTGTCTTTTTTTCTGTTTTGTCTGGCTCTCTCTGGCGTATGCGGGCGAGTAACAAAAATTTAATAATATATAAATTTCTATTCTATAATTATTTTCAGGAGCAGGCATGTCCTCCGGTTCCGGTGGTTCAGGCCCAGTCTCTATTTCCTCCAGAGGTCGTGTTCGCAAGTTGACAGCCAAAGCGCGAGGACTGCTACGTCCCTGACGTGAGATGTAAATTGATTTACTGTTTTATGACGTCATAGCACTTGATGATTAAACTTCTACGCTATTATGAAATCCTGGTACTCGAGAACTAGTATTTAAATAATGTGTGAGAGTGATGTTTGCCATTTTTTTTCTTTCATTAAGGCTTTGAATTAAAGCCTAACATCCTACAATATTGGTATGTCCTGTGTACCTGTACTTTGGTTATCTAGTAATATTCCTCAATTTTTTCATTTAGTAAAAAAAAATATTTTTGTTAAATGAAACCTTCTACAGGGCGATAAGCATTTTTTTTAAATAAAAGGTTCGTAATCAGGTAACTGATTACGTACCCGTGCTGAACATGTAAATGTATAGACAAAATAAAAAAATGAGTGATTTAAGTTAAACGAAAAACGGGAAATACAGGTGATTTATATAATATACTAGTGGGCCCGTGTGGGGCTACGCCCGCTTGAAATAGAAATATTAATAAAGAAATTGAAAACTAAGATCCAGTCAATTCAGTAAAACAGTTGTATAAAGTAACTGTTACGGCAATTAGCATATTTGTCGAAATTTGCAAATTTGACTAAATAATTTAAATTGACATAACTTTTTTATTTATGAACTGATTGTATTAAAATATAACCTATATGTTTTCGGAAGCTTGCCAGAATCCAATAGTGAAAACCGCATCTAAATCGGTTAAGTCGATTCTGAGGTTAGCGATAACAAACGCACAGACAAACAGACAAAAATTTTAAAAATCATTGTTTTGGGTTCTATTACGGTAATAAAGGTTCCCAATAACATTTTTTTAAATATCTTCCAAGTACAGACACCGACCCGACGATTTTATTATAAGTATAATTGTTGCATTTGTCGTACCAGTTTAATGTTCATCAATTTTAATAGACATTTCTGAGTGTCACGGCAGTCTCTATTGGATTATTTAACTTATCAATAAATACTTAAAATTAGGTAATGGAATGCTAATATTAGGTAATGGAGACCTTTCTTTTGTAATATGCTAACCAAAAATAATATTTATGAGGGAATAAATGTACATTTTATTTATTTTTTGTGTATTGTAAATACATTAGTCTGGCAACATTTGGTAGTGGATTTTATGTAAATATCGATTTTCTAATAATTCTATTGATTTTATAATAATTAATTAATAATAATACTTATTTAAATAATACTTCTATATTTATAGTGGTTTATATTATAAAAAAATTATATAATAAAAACGCTGCTCAAAATACTTTGAATCTAATTTTTGTAGGTAAATGAAAGGATTTCATAAGATTTTCTCTTTTTATTTACTATTAAAAGAAATGGATAGAACTATATATTATTACTTACATGATTGGTGATTTCCTGTTCCAATGGTTTTAAATGGAAAGAGACAGAATGGTAGTTATAAAATTAAAGATTAAGGATAATATACAAAATAATTGTATATATTTGAAATATATAACACTTTTATACTCATATTCTCCAAAAAATGGATACACTGCCATATTTAAAACATACATGTATTACATACAAACATATGTATGTACTCGTTTCTACTTAATCAATATTATTTAAATGTCGTATAATTTATGTTTATTGGAGATTTTTTTTATTTTTGCGATGTATAGTAGATTTTTATTTTTGCGATGTATAGTAGATTTTTTTGTAATTTAGCATGTAAAAGAGATATTGAGAACATTTTTGATATTAAAAAAGTTACTAGTTATGAGGCCGTCGACGGTTGTGGGTTCGATCCCCTCTCGAGGCAGTGAAATATTTATTTACGTTTATATTTTCATTTCCATTTCCATTAAGGTATTTAATAATATAATAAAGTGGAAAGCAGTAGCAGCAGTAGTATCTTAACACTAGGTTCCCTCTGCCGACCCTGCTGTGTGCGGGATACAGCGTGAAGCTGATTTATTTAATAATAAAAGAAAAAAGTGAGTTACTTTTTTAAATATTCACGTAATTTTTTGAATTATTTAAAAAAATGGTGTAATTTTGACGTCATAATTAATTATAAACATACATTCTTGAAATTATTATTTTTCTTCGAAAGCCCTTTTTTGTATTTAACATCAAAAATATAATTTAATATGTTTGTTTTTATTTTGTCGATATCGATTAAGTTGTAGTGCTGATTCAGATTCCGTGTAATCGATTTTTTTGATGTAAAATAATACTTAATTAAAAATATTATAAGAACTGAATTTGAAATTAAAAATTGTAAATATATGTACTTACGCACATTTTATGTATTCCCGTATATATGTGTTTCTGTAAGCTTAAGCCATTTTTTGTGTTTTTTTTTAATTATTTAGCAGCATTTAGCATTATGATTAATTACCTTAACTTAAATTTTATTTCGTAACTGTCATTTTAGTGAATATATTTTTCATTTTGATTATTTTCTAGACTTTTTTATTTTATAATATCATGGTTTCCATAGGTTACAAGTAAGTTTTGACGAAAATGTAAACATTTGGCCTAATATTATTTAATTTAGATAACATAATTTGCTTTTATATTTAAATTAAATTTCATTTGTTTTTTTTTTAATAGTGACATTCACGATTGCCTGTGTAATATTTTTTTAATGTAATTTATATTACCTTTATCATAATTAGTTAGCTATTTAGTTAGACGTCCGCAGTACCTGCGTTTAATTAGTTGAATTAGTTTGTTCAAATTAAATATGGTAATGGTTAAATATCGATTAAATCGATTTTTTAAGTATCATTGGATAATCATTTGAAAATAAAATCTCGAAGATAAAAATATATAAGGGGTAAAAAGAAAGATTCATTAAATGATCTACCTCTTGTAAATAAGTGTTTAGAAAAAAATACTAATTAATCCTATAGTGGCGCAATTTATAAGTCTAATGGAACATAGTTGATGTAGATTCGATACACATTGAAAAGTATTTTTTTTTAATAAATATTGTTGTTTGCGTGGACTTCTTATAAACTTAAAACTGTTCTGCTGTTACGATTATATCTGAATAATCCTATATGTTAAGGGATAATCGAGTCTCCGCTGTATATCGACTCCTAAACAGACTAGGTAAATGTTTTTTTTTATAAATATGAAACATTAATTTGAATGATATTTGTACCTACGACCACTATGTTCAGTAAGCGCCAAGTAAGCTAATTCGCGCATTCGGTGTATAGTTTTTTAAACGTTTCAACCATTAGACCCAATCAAAACTTTTAAATGGTCTTTTTGCCTATAGTGCATATTTAATCTTGTTTTTGAAAAAAAGTGCAATTAAGGCATTGTTACTTCGAATGAGGTATGCCATGTCTGCTACATTGCACTTAATTATTTACTAATCCTTTATTTTAATTTAATTTACTATTTTTTTTAAATAATGTCACTAAAAATTGAATGTGATCTCCCTTATTTAGTATAACATATAACAGATGGTGTACTTTATTCATTAAGATTTTGTGTAAATAATTATATAATAGTGCTCGAATATAATTAATTTTTGACGTATTTTATTGTTAATGTAAATATTGGTTTCAATATGGGCGTAACTTGGCCCAACGCTCAAGCCAACGTCGGTTGTAATTTGACATATTAATTTAGTAATGAGATAACAAAATGTTTGATTTATATGTTCAATCAAGTTCATACATAGAAAATTGAATCCAAAAATATATAAATCTATCCGACGTAAATAATTGATTTAGGTTTTTTTTTTCTATAATCACATATTTTTTTCCCATAAATTAAAATTTGTTCTCAGTATGGTTAGCTGTATATACTTGAAAATCGGATCCAATTTTAGAAGTAGACAAAAAATCCCTATTATTCTCTTGGTATATATAATATTTTAAACAATAATATACCGAATATGTAGTCGTGTGTATAATTAAATATTTGCACAACACTAATGTAAGGTTTTAAGGTAGGATAATTACAATTTAAACAAAAAACATTTTTCTATCTATTTCTTTTCAGATATGTTTATAATTATAATCTGTGTGTTTATATGTTATGTGGGAGGTAGCAGTAAAAAAATTGCAAAGGTAGTTTTCGTACGGCAGCCAATGTCAAAGTGACAATTTTTATTTATACCTAATTGGGCGCCTATATTATTTATTTATTTTTTAATTAAAACAACATTTATTTAATTTTCTTATTTTTTATAATTAATGCAAAAAAATTTACTGCAACCCTTCATAGTATATAAGGATACATTTAAAATTAATCGTATAATAAAACGTCTACGACATTAATGTGTGGGGCACTCAATGTTTGTATATATTATGTATGTGCAACATATGTTGCGTGATGAAACAAAATAAATCAATTATTTTGTATGTTTTGATTTGTAAATTATTTAAATACCATTATTTTATCCTCACCCTTTATTCTGAATTTCTGACATTATTCCGTGTGTGACTTTTCAAATATGTTTATTTTATGTATACGAAATACAAAAAAATGTTTACGAAACGTGAATTTTGAGAACTTCTAAAATAATAGTCTTCACAATATTTATTTATTATTTATAACGTTAGTTGTGTGACTTAATTTTTTTAATATATTCAATAGTTTATTTGATTTACCTTATAGATTGAATTTAAGTAGTTTAACTTTGAAATTATTTAATTATGGAAAAATATTATTTACTTTTATAAAACTAACTTTAAAAAAATTGTTAATCTTTTTTTCTATAAATTTTGCCAAATGAGATATTTGACCTGATTAAGATAAAAAAGATTAACATATTAATACATAACTTAAAAAAGTCCGTTAAGTGCTTTAATTCTCGCGAGCATTCGACTTTTATTTAAATAGGTGTCTTTAACTATATAAAATTTAGAGATGGAACTGCTTGCATTTCTACACTCACTATAATCCAGATACTTTCTAAAATTAAACCTACACCAAAATTACTGTAAATTTGGAGTCAGTGACAAACTACCATTAAAAACCTGTTCTAAGGTCACCTTTACTTCGAGTATACCGATGCGATATCTGAAATTAGTGCTTGAAGGGTTTTGACACTAGATTTAGCGGTTATTGAAGTAAGTACAACAATTTTTTTTAAATGTAATATTCCTAGAAATACTTTTGTACATTTAGCGACGTTTGAAAAATATGTAATGGCAGTAAATATATGACTACGGCCAGTTTTTTTATTAAGAACTAAGTAGTTAATAATATTTCTTTAATCTAATTATATTATAAAGATAAACAATTTGTTTGGTTGAACACACTAAAGCTCAGGAATTCCATGCTCGAATAGAAATAATATGTTAGCTAGCTAGCTCAATGATGTAACCACCCACTGTACCTGCGAAATGAGTTGTGTTAGGCACTTGGATGCAACATATTTAAAGAGAAGTCATATTTTCAGTCTTAGACCACGCGGGCGAAGCCGCCGGTTAAAGCTCGTTATGGATATGGTTAAGGTCACGACTGAAACCCTCATTACATTGTTTAATGCCCTGGTTCGGTCAATCTTGGAGTATTGTTCCATATGTTGGAATCCTCAATATAAAGTTTACACTTGTAGAATGTTTATATAACAAGTTCCTTCGTCATTTAAAACAGAGACATTCTAACGCAGAACTTCTAATTAAGATTTTAAAAGATATATCTCTGGAGAAGCGCCGTGATCACAGAGACCAAGTGTTGCTGCAATAAGCTGGTTAACAATAGTGAACTGAACTTTGCGCGTCATAGATTGGGTGCAAGCAATATACCTTTGTTAGCAGTTCCTAAATTTAATAACAACGTCTTATAACGACTTAGACATATTTAATTTAAAATTCAATAATTCAAGGGGTGTTTAAAGAAACTTTTATGAATTGTTTTTTATTTTTGTACTTGGTTAGGCGTCGATATTTTTAGCAGTAGATTATTTGTGTGGTATTAGTATATATTTAATGTACTGTATGTTTATGTTATCCTTAAAGATAAAAAACAAGGTGGCAACATTGCTGAGAAGTCAAATTGACATTTGTAATATTTCTATTTTTGTTTCATTTCCATTTGTATCAACGGTAGCATTAAGATCAAGAGTATAATGAAATGTTCCTTGCTTATTTACAAATTAATATTCATCAGCCGTTAAGGTTTATAGTAGATAATAACATTAAGTTATAGTTGTTAAGATATTATTACTGGTTCTCGTTAAGATACTTGTTCTCAAAAGGTTTTTTTAAATAATTTATTTTCATTCGTATATTAATAATAAAGCGTTTGTTTGTTTGTTTTAGTGTTTGAACAAGTTCATTCACTACCATATCTAAATCTCTATCGGTTCATAATATCCTTCTAAATTTACAGCCTAATATCGTTCGTGTGTTATACTATACGTGACTCTGGTAGATAATAATCTACCAGTGCGCCTGTCATCGCAAAATCAGGCCATTAAATAAATAAGAAATTTATAAATGTCGTATAAGTTATCATAATGTCTAATGATCCTGAAAGCGCCAAAAGGGACTATATAAATCTACTGGAACTTGTAAAAGTACTTCGTAAGTGTAATATTTCGTTACTATTTATTATTATGTTAAAAACTGATGTGGTTTTCATCATATCATATGATGTAACATAGTATACATTACTATGTTACAATTAGAAATACTTTAACAACTTAATTCAATCCAAGAATATTCATCAAAATGTTTTTTTAGTAATAAAATAAATCAGCTTCATGCTGTATCCCAAACACAGCAAGGTAGGCAGAGGGAACCTAGTGTTAAGACGTTCCATTCTTCACCTTCTGCCGAATTGTTGCGGCTTTGTGTGTTGAGTGGCAGAACTCTACACCGCACTTTGCCTCAACACCAGAGCAAAGAAGTTGAAATATAAACGCAAATAAATATTTCACTTCCTCAAGTGGGGATCGAATCCACAACTGTTGCATTACAGTCACACCCTTGTGCCGCTGCACCATAATTATATAATTAACATAACTTTAAAAATAAAAGTTTTTACTTATATGTTTTTTAAGTTATTAGACTTATGTTTTAATAAGTCTTACATGTTTATTCTTTTACAGCAGCAGACAATCCAGCTGTGGGAATAAATCAGGCACAACAAATTATATCTCAAGAAATATCTTTACATAATTCTCAGTGTAAGTATAAAAATATTTATATTTTTTTTAGCTTCACACTGTTTCCTACCAAAGTAGTGAGAGACAATGGAGTGCTAAATTGCCTGGTCCACTGTTGTAAGCTTCTTTATATGTTTTCAAAGATTTACCGAGGTCTCCTCTACCTCTTATACCATTGTGATATATATGATTATATCGTCGGTGAGCCTGCCAAAACCGTTATGTGTATTTTTTTTATTTTTTTTTATTCGATAAATAGCATTAAAATAATACTTGGCATAGCCTACAAAAACAAATATGTAATATTTATGTCTAGAAGTCGATTTAACAAAATCGATATGTGCACTTAATTTTTATTTTTGGCAATGACAAATTCGTTATGTGCAGTTATGATCCAGCAGCAATGATTTGATGAGGAATGTAATACATTATGTAATGTAATACATTAAGGGGAACCGTCACTGGAGCCTTCTGCTACAGAACTTTTGAAGGATCAGGTTGCATATGTCTCTCTACTCACTTCTACCTTATTGGTATATAATGAGGCAGAGCTCAAATTTCAGTCACTGCCGATAGAAATAGCAGATTCAGAGCGAGCAGGTATAGTATTGGTTGAAAATACGACTCATTTGTACCTAGATGAAGCTACTAGAGAATTTGTAAGGTGGAAGTCAGCCGAACTCGGATCTGGTCACTTCATACTAGATAACAAGCTGGAGAAAACTTCAAGGAGATGGATATTGACAATAAAAAAAGCGCGACATTAATACGAAGCAGAGAGTTATAGGAAAGGCGTACTTAATACAATTGTAGAAGACACTTAACTAACGATACTTTTAATACATGGATAAAGTAATTGCATGCCACCAAACCAGAATCATCTTCTGAAAGTAAACCAAGAAATCCTTCTTGTAAGTCAGCTTCTATAAGAAACCTGTGAGAATGGTTTTAGGCTTATTGCCAAAAGTTCAAGTTTAATTATTACTGCAAAGCAAGCACATCACGACACACATGTTTGAAGTATACAGTGCCGGTTTTAGCATTACCGGCGTCCTGGGCGAAGTTTTTCGACGCTTAACTAATACCTAATTACAATTCAATAACATCTAAAGAAGAGAATGGGTACAATGAAATAACCATCTATTTAAAAAAAATATTTAATTTATTGCCTTTCTATCTGCAAACTCTTTTAATAGGCATTCAAAGTCTATGTCTGCAATTTCATTTTCGATTGATAAATTGTTAAGTTTGTTAATCTAGATTGCAAGATTGTCGATCGCAGATATGTCCTTATTAGCTTCAGCTTGGAAAACTCTTCTTGTTTATTGAAAAAAAGATAAGCGTACGGGTTACTTAATGGTAAGTGATCACCACCGCCGACGACCTCGTGTAACATCAGAGAAAAAGGAGAAAACGTGGTTTTTGAAAGTGCCCGTGTCGTATTAACCTGAAAAGACTGCCATAGGTAGGCTATTCCACAGTTGCGTAGCGCGTGGAAGGAAGTTCCTCCCAAACCGCACAGAAGTGGAGTGGCACGTATACAGATGTTGTGGATGATACGGCGGTAGGTAACAGGTCAAACATTTCTCCAGAATTCTCCCCGTAATAAATGCAGTAGAGAAAGCACAGCGAGGAGACATCTCTGCACAAAGCCAATGTGTCAAGCCTTTCACACATCATTGGGGCTCCAACGTTCCGTACGGCTCTACGTTGAATGCAGTGCGTATGTATAAAATGGGTCAACCTGTTACATGATGATGCACCAGCCCAGAGATGAGAAGAGTACTCCATATGAAGCCGAACCTGGGCCCTATTCAGGGCCAATCGGTGTTTTGGCGTGAAATACTGTCGCGCTCTGCTTATTAAAATTAAATTAACCTAGTTATTTAAGGGATAAGCATTAAAGGCTTAGTCTATCTAGAAACCTTTCCTAACCACTTTCTAACAACCCTTCGAGTTTTCTATTAAACATTTTTTTGTTAATTATTATTAGTATTAATAACCATAGGACTAATATAACGTACCTACTACTGTTTTATCGTTATCAGGTTAACCATTTTCACGTAAAAAAGGGCCAAACCAACAATTCCTTACGTTTATAATTAGGTTTATCATTACTAATCATTAGTATACATATTTGTTTTAAGTTTAATACATTTTTGCTATCCACATAATAACATTAAATAAATCCGATTATGTTCTTTTACAAAACTGATATGTGCATATTTTTCACTTGTAAGAAATGGTGGTTACAAGACAATTCTGATATGTGCATCAAAATGGTTCAACAAAATATTGCAGATGAAGGGTACATTTTATCATTTTCGCTTGTATCTTAGTTCAAACATAATATATTTTGTCACCATACTGCATTTATATTTTTTTGATAAAGCTATTATTTATAGTTTTTTGTCTCTCCTGAAAACTTGACTAAAACACATAGCGGTTTTGGCAAGATAAGTAAGTATAAGCAAATATAAGGATTTGTATAGAAAATAGAATTAATATCAGAAATGTTTTAGAGCTATTGAATATCCGAAACAAAGAAGCATCCATAACCAAATCTTAAGAAAAGTTTTTGATACTTTTATGGCAGGACAAAGACTTATTACTTACAAGTTTTTGATTTTATCTGGCTGATGACTGACACAACAATAACAATGTCAATAACAGATGGCTTAAAAAATAATTTCACAAAAATCTATTATCCTTAAACAAAATTAAAGACCAATCCAAAATAATCTTCTATATATATAAAATCGAAAGGTCACTCACTCATCACGAAATCTCAGGAATTACAAGTGCTAGGAATCTCAAATTTTGCATAGGAGTTATTTATAGGACGTAGGTGCTCGCTAAGACGGGAATTTGCAATATTCAACTTCTAAGGGTTTGTTTTTGGGTTTGAAAGTTTGTATGAAACTTCGTTACTAATGACATTTGTCTATGTCATTTGTTACTAAACGCTAGGAGTCTCAAATTTTGCATGAACGTCATTTATAGGACGTAGGTACCTACTCAGTGAGACAGAAATTAATAATAACGTAGTTCAATCGGGCGAAGCCGCAGGCGGGCCGCTAGTATAATATAATTAGTAGTGATGTTTCATTTCGGTCGTAGCATTTTCCCAGAATGTAATATGCTAGATAACTGTTCTGGAACAGTTCTGAGTAGACAAACCAAACAAGTTGGTTGGACCCTTTCTTGTTCTGAAACAAGAAAGGGTCTTTCCAAGTACCAAAACTATTCTGTTCCGTACCGACTGTTCATTTTGTTCACACATGTTCACTGTTCCTAAGCTGTTCTACTAATTGTAAACTAATTAAAATTTAGAGTTGTAAATTGTTCCATTCTGAACACTTATTTAATTACAATTGGGATTTTTTAGTTCACAGTTACTGTCAAGACACTTTCTATCCAAGTCCTAAACCTACTGTAGGTTTCACGTCATGAAACTATAAGCATATGTATATCTGCAGTGTTTATTTTAGATGTTCAGTATTTACATTATGACATAGGAAGAGTGTGTGTCTGGACAGCATGTCAGGTTTTATCTAATTTGTTAAATAAAAGGTGTGTGCAACTCACTAATGTTACATTCTTGTTACTGCTTGGTCCCTACCTATTTTTCCATCTCCTAAAGATAAAGCAATATTCGGTACCTCTTTTCAACACATGACTTTGTGTTAGTCCAGTAACAGTAAGTGAATGGTCATTAGGATATAATCTTGGAAGAACTAGCCATTTATTATGGTTTATAAACCGAATTGGAAAGTGGCTATTTCCAATTACATTTTTAAATCATCCAGGCATGCACAGATGTACACAAAATTTGATTCAAATTGGTTCAAATTCAAGTTGCTTAGGAGATGTAGTGTGACAAAGATATAATATAGAAGAATTATAAAAGATATTCCTGAAATGTATACCCAAACGTACATTGAGCCTACTACCATCGAGTGTTATTCAATCGATTATTTTTTATATATTTTACAGATAATAGTGTGTTGGACGCAAGACTTTCAAGCTGTACCACTAAAGCTGTTGTCACATTAACGTCGAATGCTTCAAACGAAATCAATACATATGATAAAGATGCTTATGCAAAACACGTGGCGAGTATATATTGCTAAATAAAATTTGAATTTAAATTAATTTAAATATAATTAAATGACAATAAAAAAAATATTATTCTTTTCTTGTTCACATTATTTATTGTATTTAAAAAAAAACTTTTTAAAATTAAACTTTAACCCAATTAACTGGGACCTAGACTTATCCAGGCATTCATACTCTTGTGCAAATATATATTATTTTTATTGTCATTTTGATATTTCCATTTTTAAATGACAGGCGTGTAATCCAATGTTTTGGCATTTCCCATTTCCAAAAGAAGTGCCGGTGATATCTTACTTGTATGGTACATTTGAACCAACTTTGCCGGAACCAAAGAAGAGGGCAGCAAGGAAAGTGGTTAACAAGCAAATAGCGGGTTCGGCTCGTGCCCTCGCTAAATTGGCAAAGTATGTTTTTTTAATTCTTGTTTTTATTTCTTTAGCGTTTTTATTCTTTTGCCCTTTCACAGTATCCCGCAAGTAGCGGGGTGGGCATAGGGAACCTAGTGTTAAGACAATGCGGTCACCATGTCCGGTCCAAATATCTTTTACTTATTACTTTAGTTACACACCGTATCCTGTATATAGCGGGCAGAGGGGCACTGTTTTCATATTGTTGCATATTGAATGGTGGGACTCAACGTCGCGCTTATTCTCCCGTTGTGGTAAAGAACATAATTTAATGCTGTCATTCCTCAGACTGGATATCGAACTCACAACCATTTAGCTTAATGGCTTGACTCTGTCTCGACAATTACCTATACAGAAAATGAGGAACAGAATGTCTTAACACTAAATCTGCTTATTCTGTCATGCGGGAAAAAATTGATTAGATAGTAAAAATGCTAGAAATTGTTTGAAACTGGATTTTGTTGTTCTTGTAAATATTAAAATAAATCGCGGCCATTGTGGTACAGGGGCGCATGAAACTGGTGATTAACTGTGGGTTTATTTCCATTTTATTATTTTAATTTCTTCTCTATAATACCAATTAAATCTTTTATGGGGCTGAGTATACGTGTATATAATAAAATCCCGCAGTGTATTCTTAGTTTGCCACAACCAAAATTTTAAAAAACTGTAAAAAACATTCTAACAAGTAAAGCTTATTACACTGTTCAAGAATATTTAGAGGATAAATAGCTGCCAGCTAATGTAATAGTAAAATAATAATCTAATGTTAAATGCTAAAAAAACTAAATGTATTGAATTTGCTTTACAAAATGTTAAAAAACATAATTTTAGTCTACTAATTAAAGGAGAGACTCTTAATTTGTCGGAATCAGCTATTTTCTAAGGTGTATCTATAGATTCCAAACTCCAGTGGAACAATCATCTGGAAGCACTTGCGGATAAACTCAGCTCTGCCGCTAATTAAAAAAATAAGACAAATGACGGACGTTGACACTGCCCGACTGACTAGTAGACTTACTATAGCTATTTCCATAGTATTTTATCTTATGGAATGCTGCTATGGGGCAGTGCTTCAGACATAAATTCGATATTTATCCTCCAAAAAAGAGCCGTAAGATATATTTATAAACTAAGAGCGCGAGATTCTCTGCGAGATGTTTTCAAAGATGCAGGTATTCTTACAGTTGCTTCTCAATTTATATACTACAAGCGACCCTCTTGCGGCTTCGCCCGCTTTTACTACTGGATTATTATAAAATGTATGTTTGCAAGCACTTAAGATAATGTGAAAGTTAATTAAACCCTAATGCAACCCGCATTTTCGTAGTTTCAATAAGGATTTTCCAATTGTTTTACGTTTCGTTGGGGCGCGTTTCGCAGCAAGCATTTTTTGATATTGTAACAATTTCTAAAGTACTTATTAAAATGAAAAACAGTAAAAGACAGTTTTGATCTACATTAAATGGCCAACGTAACTAATATACTTATTTATATGCTGAGAGTAAGGGATAAGTGAGACTTGAGTAACATACAGCTAATGTGTCAACGGCGGGATGTGTCAACAATTAAATGCATTTTTCTCTAAAACTGTTCGCAATTTCGAAATAGTGTGAAAAGCAAATTTTATCTTCGTTTAACGTAGAAATTTAATAAAGTATTTTAAAGGATAAGGATTAATACCATTATGGAAAAATATCCCTCACAATAAAAAATATATTGAAATTACAATTTTTAGACAGAAATATGATCACTACACGTTATTCTTAAAAGATACGAATATGCTGTCGCAGACTTTTTTGTAGATCTTATTAAGAAGAACAATACTCCAGTACATTATTTTCATGTAGTACTTACCATTAAAGCAGCGCATGCGCGAAAGTGTCTCAATGGGTAGGACTTTATACACATTTATCGTATTTATGTTAATTTACATAAGAATTTACAAATAATAAACTATATATAAACCTTCCCTGAAAAAAACTCGACCTAATGGTGAAAACCGCATCAAAATCCGTTGGGTGGTTAAGAAGAAGAAGAGTTAGAAAGTTCAGACAGACACAAAAAGCGACTTTGTTTTATAAGATATAGGATAATATTCTCTTTGTCCGACAAAATATACATTGTCATAGTAAACATAGTGACTATCATACGATAGGAACGAGAAATAAAGAAAAGATTGTTACTCCAAATTTTCGCCTCCAAAAAGTTAATAAATCTTTTATGGATCTAAGCATACATGTATATAATAAAATTCCAGAGTGTATTCTAGATTTGCCACTTCCAAAATTTAAAATATCAGTAAAAAAAATTTGACAAGTAAAGCGTATTACACTGTTCAAGAATACTTAGAAGACAAACATGTATGGAATTAATGTCTATTGAGTGTAATGCAGGATAGCTGCCAACTAATGTAATAGATTGTGGTTGTACCATTGACTTTGAAAAGAGCAACTGTTGAGTTTCTTGCCGGCTCTTCTCAGCAGAACTGCCTTCCGAACCGGTGTTAGCTTTTTGTTCACATGTACATTCGATGATTCAAAAGTGCTTTTATAGTTTATTTGAATAAAGAATATTTTGAATTTGAATTTGAAAATTCGCAGTGTTGAATTTAACCACTTAACATGCAATGTTTAAAAAATTGAGCAGAAACTTCGGAACGGAGTTTAGGTTTAATTAGGTTACCTCTGCCTACTCTGCTATATGCGGGCGGCCTACAAAAATGTAGTACCTACACAGTAGCTACAAAGAGATTTTTTTATTTCAGTATACAAAACAATACAAAAGAAAATCCTGATGCGGCCTCTAAAATATACCAATTTTTGAAAG
>DWNA01000575.1:0-21421 GCA_018249835.1 Heliconius besckei | reverse complement strand
CCCTCAAGTATCTCTATATCAGTATTTTATCACAATTAAATTAGCGGTTTGGCCCTGATTGCGTAAAAGACAGACAGACAGACAGACAGAGTTACTTTCGAATTTATAATATAGGTATGGATGGATATATACATATAAATAAAATAATTGAAGCATAAATTCTTTAAAAAGGCTTTGTGCTTGAAAGTAAATGATTGAGGAATATTTATATTTAAAGTTATTATAATATCGTCCCATTTCATTTAAATTAAGGGATTGGTATTTACAATTTAACATGTAATATTGTTTTTAAATGTTAAGACGTCATTAGGAAATCCCATTTTTCCTGTTCCTGGAAGGTTGGTCCAGGTTCGCCTGTGAGGTATATGTTATTAATTTTATTTATTTTATGTATCTCAATAAAAAAAAGTCACTCGTGGTCCAACCACTTACTACAAACAAAAATAACGACATCGATTTAAAAAAAATATATGAATATTCCTTTAAGCAGGATTTAAATCCACAGCTAAACAAACATAAATAACTTATTTTTATTAAATTCACCGAGCAATATATAAGGAATAATATACAAAAAAATTGCAAACATTTATTTTATCTGCGTTAATACTATAATGACTATCGTAACAAACTGCCGATACACAAGTTTTTATACACCTCGGTGGACTACGCAATTACGAGTTACTTGTAATACTTCACTGGCCTTTATAGCTCTAATTGTTTTTATTATGAAAAACTTTGTCTTAATTAACGAGGTTATAAAACTTTCTTCGTATAACGATTATTAGGCGTGAATCTGTACGGAACATTATTAAAATGGAAAGTGAAGAATTTAGTGTCTTAATATTATACTCTGCTTACTGATAGCTAAAAATACAATTGTATTGACCTAAAAACTTGTCTAGCTTCACGCTGTATCCCTGGCAGGGTAGTCAGAGAGAATGGAGCGCCAAACGCTACGGCAACTCTAACTCTAGTTATTTTTATATTTTTACTAATAGGTGCTTAAAAACCAACAAAGAGACACGTTTTGCAATTACAGTGGTGCAATTTATATAGTATGTGTTTGGAGCTATAAATTATAAGAGCCAGAACTCGAGTGGTTTACTAGTGACCTCTGAAGAGTCCCATTATGCAGGTCCTGTCTCCATTGTCAGACCAGCTCGACGATACCATATTTTTGTATTATCACCTACTTTACATATAACTGCCAAGTTTCGTGATGATACAATGGGCTAAAATTCAGATTCTTACCCTTTATTACATTAATACTATACTAATATTAAATATTAACTTTTAATGTTATTAGAATACGAAAGTTATTCGTCAAAGTACGTAATTTATTATCAAGCGGGCGAAGCTACAAACGGGTCGCTAGTGATTAATGTTACTTTTATCTTGAAGACTAGATAAATAGATATTAAAAAAACTTATTAAGTCTAATACCTTGTATCTCAAGGTGACGAGGGGAGAAAAGTGCAAGCTATTTATAGAAAGCTGTATATAGTACGTTCTTATAAGAAAACCTATTAACCTATCTATAAAGTATAAAAACTGTAAAATGATACTTTTTTAAAAAGAAAATAAAATTTAAAATGCATATTGGCTATACATAGTAAGTAATATGAAGGCTGTAGTCATGGTTGCGAGTTCGAGAACGAGAACGGAAAGCATTGGGAATTATATTCGAATTCGAGACATTGCCCAATTGAGTGATAGATCTCAACGAAGCGACGCGCTTGTTCTTATAGGAGTGGGAAAATAAAATAACTCAATCTTCCAAAGAATCGAACGCACAATCATCGTATTTTACAATAAGACCATGTACCATGTTAGATATCGAAAAAAAATATATGAAAAGAAAATAAAAGCTTATACAGCCTTACAGAACACTAAATTCACATATGATATCCATCCCTGTCCCTTTCCATAATGAGTATTGTAAACGACAGTACAATCAATATTCCTCTCATCCCATATTAAAATAGACAAATATTTTTACACTAGGTTCCTTCTGCTTCCCCTATACCCTGCTAAATGCGGGATACAGCGTGAAGCTAGCTTAAAATATCGTTCCTGACCATAATTAAAGTCCACATGCCAAATTTCTACTTCTAAAGTCCAGGAGTTTGGTCTATATAATAGATGTCACAAAAAGAGAATCAATACATACATACCCACATATGTATATAATAAAGTACTCCTAGTTCCTTACGCCTCTGAAATTCGGGAACGACGTATAAAAAAAGAACTTTTTACATCAAAACTTTATTTCGCTTTCTACGCCCTGATTCGTACGTGCGGACTATATTTGTAGTTGATTACTCTCTTGTGTTTTGTTTTTGTTTGTCAGATTTGTTTACCATAACGTTGTGGGTTTCTGTATTTATCAATGACGATTTTCATATAAATTTTAGTTACTTAATATTAAATATTATATAGTAAATAATATAGAAATGATGCAAAAAATCTTCTTATTTCTTAGCAGATATCAAGTAAATATTGCTAAGAATTAATATTGGGCCAATAGTAATTGATTGAATGTACATACGTAGAAAACAATTTGGTCTCAATGGTACATATATTTAAAGATCCTTATTGCGTATCAGAACACAATCTATAATCCTGTGACGCAATGATAAAGCACAAAGGACAGTTTTGGGGTTTCACATCAAGCATTGTAAGAATCGAATCGCTAATGGATTAGTGGTGGACAATATGAATTTCCACCTGCGGCTCTTATTTCAAAGGTGTAAGGTTCAATTTGCTGTGATTGAGTCCCAAATATAAGTGTACAATGGCCCTACATATGATGACTAGACGTTACGGAAATTGGGCAAAATTGACGCTCCCTAGGCCCATTGTTGCATTTCGGTACGTTTCAGTTCTTGTCGCATATGTCACATTACTGGAGTTGTACCTACACTTTAATTATTCATTTGGATAACCTTATTTATGTTCGCCCTAATTTTGTTTGTGACCTCCGGATTGGGATTGATCCCTCTCCCACTGTATATGTGTTGAGCCATCTATCCATCGACTGTTCGGATATTTGGTGTTGTATGTTTATCAAAAGTTATAATTGTTAACATCAAGTTTTGTAAAATTACTTTGGAAAATGTTAACGAAATAAGGTGTTTGTTATTTAGAAATGATTTTTATAACGTTTTAGTGCTATTTTGTGAGAACAGAGAGATTAAATAAGATTAAAGTGAGAAATCACAGTGCCACTATTCTTCTTAATTGTATATTAAAGTAATTTTTTTCATGTTATGCTACAAATAAACTGTAAAAAGTATTTGTAATATATTTACTAAAAATAATCCAAGATATCAATATTTTTTAAAGTGTCCTATTGGAAACGGAGCGTCTGAATACTAGGTACCCAAATTACCTCTGTCACCCTATTAAGTACGGAATGCAACGTGAAGCTAAAATATATGAATACTCTTCCAAATAGAATTTAAACTATAATCTTACATAGTACATATTGACATTAAACTCGTTAGACAGCTTAAATCGAGCACACGCCATGCAATATCAGCATAATTAATGTAACATAAAGAGATTAATACGCAATCATCTTTAATTCTACCCGTGAGCCGGTATAACGACCCTGTCTCGTACAAGTAGGTGCCTCATTATCGACGTTTTAATGACACTGTGTGGCTATCATTGCTCATTGCTTAATTATGTAGTTATCATCTGTTAATGATCATTGTTGATTGTTGTTGATGATAATTGAATATGGGAAAATTAGTTTAGGTGTAAAGAAAGGTGGTTTAAGTTATATTTGTAGGAATTTTACTATGTTTAAAGTAATAAATAATACTACAGATTTAAGTTTTTCAAATTTTATAAACTGTACTACTCGTTGACCAACAATTCAAATTTGTTATGGAGCCCTCGATGGGCAAGTTCGATTTGCACTTGACCGGCTAGCTTAGCTTCAAGCTGTATCTCGCATATAGCAGGGCAAGCATAGGGATCCTAGTGTTAATACAAAGTCCACCAACTTTTGAAGACCTTGAGTAGCAGAACTCAGCACCGCGGCTTATCTTTGTACCATAGCATAGAAATGAAGAAATAATTCATTCCCCGAGTGGAAATAGAATCCACAATCGTCACGCTCACTGTCACTGTCACCATGTACTGTCACGCTACGACGGCCTAGATATTATGTATGCTTATTTATATTAAGCCTTATACTAATACATTATGTTATTTTTATTACGAAAAGCTGTAGAAATAAAATATATCGTATATGTCACAATAATTTCCAAAGGCCAGTATCTTCCGAAGTTTTGACATTGTTATCAGTAAGTTTCTAATTGGCAAAAGTTTTTCCTTTGGCCCCAGAAAGAAGGGGTGAAAAGGTTGCGTCGATACTATATAAATACTTTTTGAATCCACTATAAGATAGAGTAAGATTATCTATAATGTTTCAAGTTCTTTTTTTAGGTTCACGCTGTATCCCGCGTAAATATAACACGGTACTCACACAGAACCTAGTGTTACAAAAATCGATTTCCCAATTTTCGAAAGATTATGTGTTGAGTGGAACTTAACGCCGTGCTTTTTTTCATTACCGGAGTGGGCAAAGGTAAATAATTCATTCGCCCGAGTGACAGTGTAGTCTACAACCATCGCTTTTGCGTTTTTATTATTTTTATTGGTATTTCTAGATAATAAGAGTTTTTGTGACTGAGCAATCTCTCTTATTTTTTTTGTCAACTTGATGGGTATTATTAGTAAATCAATTGCTTAACATACTGTTATATTCAATACTTACTACAAATTATAGTTGGAATTCAAGCTTTTACTTAATAAAATTTCCAAACAAAATTATATACCAACAAAAAAGAATTGAACAAAATATTTATTAAAGCAATATAACAAAAGGAGAGCGGACAAAACGTGCGGAACTAATAACATTTGAGACAATAAAACCCCTTTTAATCAACTAATGCTAGGCCTACCTAACCATCGAGATCTAACGTCTGTTTGCTCGCCGGTCCCAGCGGCGATATCCTATACTGTCAATAAAATGTATACGACAAAGGCTAATTTCAGTTCTCATTGTTACGCATCACTTTAAAAAAACATTATATAGGTATAAGCCTGCGGTGACTACCTCAATGATATGGAAAAAGATAATAAAATATCCGAAAAAATCCTCTCAACGAAATAAATAGCTCAGTCTCATTAGCCTCTAATTACGATCCAGCGGCTTGGCCGTCGGAAATTTAAATTTAAATTTACAAAACCTCGTTGCGTATGTCTAAAATATGTCAAAAACACGCTAATATACTTTCTATTTCGGCACCAAAAAGTCCAAAATTGTGGTAACAAAAACGCCAAGTTGGACGTACAAGCTGAGATGAGAGATGGCAGTCATCTGGCCAAATACCTACAATCTACATTAATACGGCAGCCATTAGTGCGATATCACAATTGTATGCGACCCACCAGCTGTTCTGTACCAAAGTTGTGATTTTAAACCAATAAAAAACTCCGTTCCGATGAGAATTTTAAACGGTTATTGTTTCCTTTTTATGTTAATGTATCGCATTGAAATTTGGAAAGATATTGGAGATGATAGTGTAACTTCGGTAACGGCCGTGGACCGGGTTTATTACTATTGCTGTTAGCCCCTTTGTTGTTTATCGTAACGAGGCTTGATTGTTTTTCTTTCCTTCAGTCCGCTCCACTCGCGCCCCCAATTTGACGCGGGCCTCACAAAAAACTTAATAAAAACCCGCGCTTCATTAAGATGGTTGCGAACGATTATCAAGTACGATACGTAACCTGGCAACATCATATTATATTAAAAAATATCCCGAGCGCCCTACAGCCCGCCAGGGAGCCCTCCGTAATTATCACCCTCGTTTTAATCTCGTATTTTTAATTCCTGCCCTGGAAATTTGTAAGGAACTCTGGTGACAGTTTGTTCTTATTAGGGCTCCGGCGCTTAAATAACAGTCGCGTGTACAAATTAAAACATAAAAAGCGGGAGTGGAAATGGTAATACAAAGGAGACAGGAAGTCGGGATGACTTACGATAAAGCGCCGTTCCCACCGTTTGAGAGGAGTTAGGAGGAGGCGCCGTCCATAGGCGGGCGGCGGACCGTGACACCTACAGCGAACATTAAAATATTCCACGCGCTCGCCCGCCACGCCATGCGTGAGAGGCACCCGACCATATTTTTAAAACTGAGTTTTGTTTATAAACGTCGTGTCTTCGTTTCATTCGAACATACGAATGGGTACCTGCTCGTCGTCAGCTTTTTATTCGGCGTTCCATTTCAGCCGTTTCGTAAATCAGAGAACGCCATTAAAAATAATGAAGCGAAATTTTACATGTGAAATTGTCGGTATAGTGTTTTACTCTTTATTGTATGATAATGTGAGACGAAAATGGCTGGATCCAGGCCCCCGGGCTCGCGGGGCAGGACTGTTGAACCATCGTTTCATATTTACACGTGTCATTTTATCTTTCACGGTTAATGCATTGGGTATTTAGTCGGGTGGAGAGGAAATTTAATTTTATTGTGAATTGGGATGGGAAGTTGTTTTCGGGGATTTTATATTTTGGGGAATGTTTATCGTGGTGTTAAGTGATAGCTGGATTTTTAAATTATGACATGGTTAGGTTTTGTGTAGTTTTTTGCGTGGTGGAAATGGACATAACAATTGTGTATGATGCATTCTCAGTTTTTTTTTGATAATGTAATCATTTTGTTAATTATATATCCAAATTTGAAAATAGTTGATAATAATAATAATAACAAGAAATGATAATGTTTGAATTTTATAAACACAATCAACTAATAGCCTAAAAATGTATACGAGTATGTAGTTGTTTTATTAATATTTTCTGTAATAGTATAGTATCAGGAATAATAAATAACCTAGTTCCTTATATCTAAAAATTTCCATTATTGAAAACTAAACGATTTGAAACACATACATATAATAAAACACAGACAACTTCTAACACAGAGGCAACACACGTTACGCAGTAAAAGTATTTTACCTATTAAGTGTGAAAGTTCGGTAATAATCTTCTTAAACGTGAACATTACTCTGAGGACTATAATACATAGAAGTTGGAAACATTTCCATTCCATAAAGCTGGCTATTGTTGAGACGTCAGAAGAACATTACGATAACGATTGAATACACCTTGCAACTTAAAAGAGATTACGCCTTCTTCTTCTTCTGAAAGTTATACGATGCTTTCAAAGAAATCAAATAAACTTTAATAAGAAACAAATAGCTTAGATTACAAGCGTTGTGACGTCATAGATGTTATAAACATATTTTATCTTTAGAGAACTTCGTTCGTTCTTTAAAATATACTAAGACTTACGCCTTAGTAATTTTTAAAGATACTATGTGTAGATTGGCTTTAAGCTAGGTTAGACGGAATCTACCCTCGGCTTACCCTGCTATATGAGGGATACAGCGTTAAGATAAAAAATTAAATTAATTTACGAGACTACTGTCCTGTAGATACTGTGCAGGCCATATCTCACAACATAATATCCAATTTCGCTGACAGAAAAACTTAATAGGCTACGTGTTTGTTTGTGAATGTTGTAATAATAAATCCTATTCAGGTAAACAGATCGATTACGTTATTTCCGATAACTTCCCTTGTTAGGTTTCGTGCCAAAAGTTGAAATGGGGGGATATAAAAATATTGTATAGCTAAAGACTACTATGTTATATTTGTATTTATCCAGGAAAAGCTTATACGGTTGAAATAAATAAAGTGTATTTAAGAACTAAAGTAAATTTCTAAATAAATATTAGATCCGATATAACGTAGTTGAGGTGGCTGTGGCGCAGTGGAAAAGCATGTAGGCGACGGATGTAGGTTCGATTCCCATCTGGAAAAATATCTTTTTTTCTACCTTTAATACAACCGGTACCGTGATACCACATACATAAATAAATTTTTTAAAAAGGTATAAAATATATCCGTATCTAAAATATAACCGTACCTCTTGTAAATCGTCTGAGTAAGTGAGTATGTTATTATTTTTTATGTTTTCTAATATAAACAATTAATCAAGTAATATACGCCATACTTATCTGAAAGGTATTTATAGTACCTATAATAACAGTCTATAATAGTCCAACTTCGGAATGATGGACTCAAATTATTTATTCGAATAATAATAACGTAATTTGACTACTAATATATCCTCAAGAGCGATGTACCTATACTGTAGATATAGAACAGAAATTTTTCATTTGTAAAGTATGGAAAGCGCGAGCCATTTCCTTTCTCACGTGCACTTATTTAATTAGTCGCGTCCATTCCTCTTCCTTAGTGGAACTTAAATATTTTGTGACGATGCACAATTTTGCTAAATTAAATAACTTTGTGTATAGTGTAAAAAAACGGTATTCACTTGTGTACACTTGAAAAGTAATAAGAATATTTAAATAGATAAATAGTAATAGTAGGAAGACGGAACCTGGTGCTAAGACAGGTTCAGGTTTCCTTGAAGACGTTTCGTTTCCATTGTATTTTTGAGACATTGCGGCCTGTAATAATCTAAGTTCAATAATTGCGTTTCGATATCAATGATTTCGTCATCACCATTTTAATGAAGTGTCTCTTGATTCTCTTAGCCTCTTAGCCTATTCTACTTAACCGAAAAAAAAAACGTTCAATAAATATCGAACCCATAATCATCATGTTGTGTACATCTTGGTAAGAAATTCCAATTAGGCCATTATAACAAGTCATATAATATGCAAACAGAAGAACCCCTATCTAATAAAAAATGTCTCTAGAATCATACACAATATTCTTTTGATTATGTAATTTAGTTTTTTAATAAATATGCAAAAGCGTCTCATCTCAGCAAATGATACTGACCGAATACAGTGTATTCCCGACATGATTCCAACCCGGGGAGCGAATTAGTGATGTACGTGACCTCACTGGGGGTATTTTTTTGTTCCTCGCAAATATTGTGCTGCCTCCACTTTGTGTAGGGATGTAGTAAAAGTTCATTGATTTATTATTATTTTATTATTATTAATGTTTTTCGATTTTTAGTAGGACAGAAGGCAGTTCCGTTCCATCAATCAATGGCGGAAGGTGGAGAACGGAGTGTTTTAATACTAGATTCTTTCTACCTATCCTGCTACACGCGGAGTAACGTGTAGTATTAAGATTTCACATATTGACGGTGTTTGACATAACATTATTTCTTCACTCTTTTCACCTTAATATATTTTTAAAATATGATCATTATGTATTTTTGTGTACACACACATGTATGCAGATAACAAAATACGATTAAAAAAGCCCTTTTTATTTTATCTTTTACTTTTATAAACATAATATTAGCTCCATAGTACTTTATCACAAATTATTCCTTAAAAAAATCAATGAGAGGCAGTACTGGCGCGAGTGTCTAGCGCGACCTAAACGAACCTTCCTCAAGAGGCCTGTTTTTACAATGGCAACTTGAATGTTATCGACTTTTGAGTTTTAATGACAATTTTATACAACAATATGATAATTAAGATACTTTTTTGCCCTCCCGGATGCATTGGGACGTGATTTTGCACTCGCTTCTAAAATTACGGTATTGTGGAGGGTGGAGGGTTTTTCAGTTTATTTGTTGATATAAGATATGAAAATCTCTATAACTTTTTAAGGCTTTTCGGCATTTTTGGCTTCACGCGTTCAACTAATGTTAAGAATTAAGATACTCTGTTGCTTAATTTATTGCATTTATTAATTTATATTATTAAAAGAACCGCTCTCTTATATCTAAGCCGCCCAAACCAATTTTTATAGTTACTGGACTCTATGAGGCCGTGGTGCAGGGGCACAAGCGTACTATTGTAAATGCGACATATTGTGAGTTCGATTCCCACTGAGGGAAATTAAATATTTAATATTTTCATATCGTCACTTTGGTAACGTTACCCAACCCCGCCTCGGCCGCGATCGGGGATAACGAAAAGCATTTTAATGGGAACGAAGTATCTTAAGGTTTTCAGGTTCCTCCTACAGACACCGCTATGTGTGGGACATAGCGTAAACAATACAAAACTGAATCCTACAAAAATTAAACAAAAATAAAAACAATTAATTTTACAACACTCGCAAATTTAACATAAAAAATGTCGATTTAATAAGCCATTCAAAAAGCTTCAATCCAAGCGGGAGCTCTAAAACTCAGTTAGAACGTAATACTCTTGACGTGACTTAAATAATAATTAATAGAAGGCAGCCGAGCGAGCGTGACAAACGAGATACGAGAGGCTGTGGTACAATCATTATGTGGGGAATCACTAATGATCTCTGACTGATGTCGCGCTGACCCGCCGCCCCCTAGTCTAGTGTTACACATGTCACTTTTAGTTTTCATAACTCTATATACATATAGGGTGCATTTTTTAAGTAATGGAAACTTAGTGTTTTTTGGGGCCGTCATACCACCTACGAAAATACCTCGAAAAATGCGGCGGAAAGTGGAGAACGGAGTGTATTAAAATTATATGTTCTCTTTGCCTACCCTGCTATGTACAAATTATTTATTTTAGTGTTAAGATTCTTCGTTCTCCATTTGTATTAGAGATACCGTGTGTTGGGTAGTAAAAAACCGGCAATTATCCACCTACTCCTATATACATACAATATACATAGTATTTTACTACTAAGCAATTACCTCCTTGCCTTAAATAATAAAAAAAAACGCATATATTCCTTAGTTATGGCACTAATAAAACTACTCAATTGAATGCCGTATCATATATAAGCTATCAAATAAGAACGATGTCTTTCAATAAACTGTTTGTACGTAGAGTTCTATATAAAACAAATATATTGTGGGTGGACTTAGGTTTATTTTGCAACGATCTGGTCGTTGGGGTTGTTACTACCCATGAAAGTTACGTGACCCTGCTTTATTAAAATTCCTATCTTTTTTTTTTCGTTGTGAATGAAAATAACGGGAATAGAAATAAGAAGGATGTATTGGCAGAGAGAAAGTAGTGATTTTTCGCAAAATTTTTATTTTTTTGTTATATAAAAATGATTACTAAATAATAGGTTGCAAAATTTTTTTTTTCGGCTCTAAGATCTTGGATTAGTACTTATAATGTAAAAAAAACCGGTCAAGTGCGAGCCAGATTCGCCCATTATCATCTTTTTTTTCTTTTAATAAAATTACTGCAAATATTTTCAGATTTATTTGTCGAGATGCTATTTGCTATTTATTATATATATTTTTCGCCCTCAACACGCAATGTCTCAAATGTGTAAATGTCTTAAAACTGCGTAAAGGTGCAAAAATAACGATATTCTATTCTATACATTACATCAGAACGGCATCAAACCTTTACTTTTATAGATAGATACTCGTATTTTTTCACCTCCACCTCGCCGTTGTATGGCGAAGCTTAATTAATTTTGCGCTACGTTTCCTGAGCTTTGTACGACGCTCTCTTACATAATTGTAGTTTATTTAAACTTAACTTGATACGAGTACGTGTACCCCGATTATGTCGAAATTTGTGGAGGAAATTCTATTTATATTAAATTATACGTTGGTATAACGTTGGAGTATGGCTTAATAGGTAGGTATGAGTGGAAAAGTTACTATGGTTTTTCATGTTTTCTCTATATTATATATTTCTCGTAAAATTACTACAACAGAAGTAATAAATTTTACAGAAAATATGAGAAACTAATTCTATAGCATATATATTTTTTTTCTAAAATTAACTGTAAGAACTTTTTTTTATAGAAACAATTAAAAGAGTTATCGCAGAAAATTTGCACAGTATCTAACTATACACGCAATAGTTGTAGGTTTGATTCCCGGAGGAATATATAATATTTATTTAATTTTGCTATACTTGGTATAGCAATAAATATAAGATATAGATATAAATAATCTTTATTTCAAATACAATTACAAATACAAATACAATTAAATTTCAATCACAAATTTCAATATTTTTAGAATACTAGTTCAACTAAGCTAGTGGGTAAACAATTTCATTAAAAAAACAACATATTAAGGAACGGCCTGTCAGGGAAACTTTGGGAGTTTATTGAACGTTTAAAAAGATGCGAAGTCGTTCACTGCCCTTGGGACAAATTAACTTACTATTTATATAATGAGTTCCTTTGTCGAGCTTTATTGGGGGCATTTTATTGAGAAAGAAGACTATAAAATATGTTTTATATAGGAAATAATTAATTTGTTAAAAGTTGGGATACAACGATAATTTGTATATATTTTTTTCAGTTAATTTTTTTTATTGTATAGCTTTGAGACAAAACAAACTCTTCAACATCAGGATTATTAATATGGAATACATAGATGAAGGTAACTCAGATTATACACTCGATGGTTTCGATGCCTACAGGTAGTCTTCTATGTTTTTTTTATCTACTTACTCGTATTTTTTTGTTCAATTTCCCAGTCTTGTAAGGCACGATATAACCACGAATTTGAAATTTTAATTGTCACGGTTTCTGGGATATAGTCTGGTGATAGACGGAAAGACATACAGCGGAGTCTTAGTAATAGGGCTCGTTTAACCTTATGGGCACGGAACCCTAAAAAAGGAATAAATTCAAGCACATTTGATACCTATAACGTTATATAACATTAGTAAAATATTCAAATAATGTGCGTAAAAGCAGAACTTAAGCCTCTTTTGCAGTTGATTTGTAAGTCATTTACCAAACAAAGGTAACGCATAGCTCAGGCAAAATGGATATAGGCCACCGGGGACACCCTGTGAATTATATTAGCCTGGATGTCAGTGAAACGCGTGTACTGAAAATATTATTTATAAGGTTTTAGTTATAATATTATGTATACGAGACTGTAATCGATGGTTGTGGGTTTGAATTCCATTTGGGGGGAAGGATTTTTTCTTTTTTTTGTTCTGGTAACGAGAGAAAGTGTAGCCTTGAGTTCAAAATGGAAAACGAAATGTTTCAACACTATGTTTCGTATGTGTACCCTCCTACAAGTATATACGTATTTATATCAAGTTAATTACAAAATTAGGAACTTTGTAAGAAATACAAATATGATTTTCTTTATAAAAAGATTTAAAAAGTACCATTTTAATAATACATCAAATATTAATTTGTGATAAATATTTCAGATTTCAGCACTTAAAAAATTCTTAAATATCAATTTACATAAAATAAACCTGAATATTACAAAGAAATAATAATAAAAAAAAGAAAAAGAACAAGCTTATTCAATACCTAGTGTATCTTTCAGAAAAGAACTTTTCTTTAGAACTACCTCCATAGGTATCGACCACGCTAAGACACAGACGGTAAGCCCCACTGTAACTGCATTTGCTGTTTAAAATAATACTATTTTCCACTATCTCTGTATAGATAACAAATAGATTGAATTTTAAAATTCTTTTTATGATATTGTCAATTGATTTCGTTATTATGAAAAATTTTTGTTTGTTATATATTTTTTATACTTTGTGATTTGTAAGGAGAAAAATGGTATATTATGCAATATTAATTCTAATTGTAGGAACTGACAAAGATTCTCATTTTAAAAGAAAAGCCCGTCCCATTCGGTTGTTCGTGAAGCCGTCATGGCGCAGTTATGAGCTTGATTCTCACTCTGGGTAATGAAATATTTAATATTTTTATTTACTCCTTGTACTTGTTCCTTACAAGGCAAAACGCGGCGTAGAGTTCCACTACAAGAAAACTTGAGAATTCAGCAGAAAGTGTTGAACAGAGTGTCCTACCTCCAATTTCCCTCGTCCGATATGCGGGATACAGCGAAAAACTGAAAATAACATAAACCTTATTCTAATTTAATTATAAAACCATTACATTTACAATCGCTAGCCGCTCCTCCCAAAGACGTCAAGTCATCATTTCACCTTGATGTCACTCGGTAATAAACGTGCTGGCATTTACCCTTATAAGGTTCCGTAATCAACTGGGGGACTGAGTTAAATATTAGATATAATAAAACCTTCAAATTAAATGTTGGTTTTCATGTTTTAAAATGGATACTATTTAAATATTTTGATTGTGAGATTTCTAAAAGTTAGAGAAGGGTAGAGTATAGATAAATTTGGTAGAAGTTTGGTTGAGTTCAAAAGTCCTGGGTTCAATATTCATTGTCATTATGTTCAGCTGTAGTATACGAGTATAAGGTATTCAAAATTGAATATTGCTTCGCGGATTTTTAATAAAAGATATATGTTAAATTCTTACTCATCTAAAAGCTATCCTCTAAATTAATTTGTTTGCAACTCAAATCGCGGCTTTCAGTACCGCCATACGTTTTTCTAATTTTATTCTGCATGACGTAGGAATATTTAAAAAAAAACAAGGTTTTAAAAGGTCGTGATGGCCCCAGTGTAGCGGTAGACTATGATGAAAGAGAGGTCGATCACCACTTGTGGGAACAAATATATTTATATTTTCAGAGAAGTGCTATTCCAGTAGTCCGTGTAATATTCGAACTCCCATATGAGCTATTATCTAGTGAGCATAGCGTTCGCTCCCCAAGGTAAGTTTCGCTTCGCTTGTAAATGTCCCGTATTTTCATTTATTCATTAAAGGTAAACATTTATAAGGCGAAGTCGACTGTCCAGGGACTGTAAAAGACGCGGCAGTTGTAGTTTCGAGTAGTATATTTGGTTTGAATTGCTTTGAGGGGATTCAACTGCATTTTCTCATTTGCTTATTGGTTACCCAAGTGATATTATAAATTATAGTTTGTATGTTTATTTATTTGTTCTGTTATTATGAAATTTTTGAACGGTTTTTGAATAAAAAAAGTTAATATTAGTTTACTACTTGGATTGATATGTAAAAAGATTTTATCTTGTTTTTTAACTGTAATAAAATATTAAGTCTTTAATTTTTAGTTTGGAATCATTTTACAGAAATTGAGGAATGAATCTGTCTTAATGGAAAACGGAGTGCCTTAACACTCTTCCCTTGGTTTCCATGGCTTTTCCTGTAAAGCTAAAAAAAAAGAAATAACTATCAATTTTCAATCATTAAAAATTGATAGTTATTTTATAGTTTTCAATTTGGTCGTAACAGGCATTCATTTTGTATAGTACATTAATTTTAGCCTCAAAGTATTGCGTTTCATGACAATATATTACGGGCGATATGTTTCCCATTGTTGTAAATGGTTATCTTATTTATATAGTATTATTTTGACACACGCACCATTTGCGGTTATATTAAAATAATAACTAATATTAATTTTCGTAATGAATACGTATAGACCGTCGTGGTGTAGGGGCACAACCCGACGATTGTAGCTTTGATTCACACTCGGGTGAATATATTTTTTTTATATTTTTATTTTTTTTACTTTGGTAACGCAATGATTTAATAATTCGGCAGAAAGTGGGGAACGAAATATCTTAATGGGGAACGGAGTATCTTAACACCATGTTCTCTTGTTCCCTTTGTCTACCTTACTATGTGTGGGATAAAGCGTAAAACCAAAAAATATATATATATATATTATTGATTTTGGCTAAAACTGCATAAAGCACCGGTAGGCAGAGGAAACCTAGAACATTTATTTTCTTAGTTTCTGCCAAACTATCGAGGGGCGGCGCTCAACGCTGCTCTTGGACTTGTTATCAGAGTGAAAATGAATAATTTTCTCAAGTGACAATCTAACCCACGACCGTCGCGTTTACAATCAAACGTGATGCCTATGTTAATAATGAATATTCAAAATTACACAAAAATGATTTAATACGAACCATAAACAAAAACCCACCAAAAAACAACAAACTCAACCAAAACATGAACTTGTTAGCAAAACGTCCAATCATGTCATTCATTTGACGTCAAAACACCTTGCATCGGCGAAATCACGTAATAATAAATGATTCGGCAAATAAAACGGTTATCGACGCCACCTCCAGTGTTCAGGGTGACTTGGCTTGGAAAACGCTTCTCATGCTGTCTCACCGTGACTTGGCCATACTGAATTAGCCACTTGACGTACTTGGAACTCGATTGTTTTACGGAAACAATGCATCATTTTGTAGGGTTATGTTAATTAAATTGTTGCTTACGTTTTGTTTCGAGGATTTTTTTTTGGTATTTTTTAGGGGATTATAGAAGAATGCTGGCGAAAAAGCCTTTTTTTATATTTTATGGTGAGACAATAACTTTATATATACTATTTTTACTATACACATCTGGCTATGTTTGTAAATTAACCAACTAGGTAATGGATCAGGATCATTCCACGAATTCAAAAAAATATTATTAATTAATTTGACACAATCCATTGATAGAATAAAAATACAACATTTATTAAAATTAATATTTAAAAAAAATTGAAAACAATATACACTAAACCTTAACTCCAAAAACTTATTACAAAATACAGTTGATTAAAGCACCATTCCACAACTCGTCAAGCATCTTTTTGTTTGAAATGTCTCATTTTAATGATCACCACGACAGCTTACAGGTATGCCATTGTTTACATTTATCAAGGCCGTCAAGTTGGGTGAGCGGCTCGTTTATTGCATGGAGGTGTCTGTATAATCCCCACTTGCCATGGATCGTGTCGTTACGGAGATATTGCTACGGTAATAACAGATAAATTGCTGGGATGACTGCTGTATAGAATCTAGAAAGGCCAAAGCTGTTTGGTAATACGTGAAAACTTATTTGTAATGAATAATTAAATTAGTGTAATAGTTCAGCTAAGTTTAAGAAAACTCTTTAAAACCCTATATTACAAATCGCTTAAAATTGTTTTTTTTTTAATTTATTTTTGGGAAATCAATGACGTGAGAGAACTACCCGGGTGTGTTATCTTACTGGTATTTAAATTTTTATTTACTACGGAAAAATAGCGAAGTTTTTATGTATATTCTTATCATGTGGCTAGTATTTTGTCATTGATTGAATGATATTTATTTAAGAAAGAAGCAATCATCATTATCAACATCATCATCGTAACCCTTCAAGCGCTCACTATTGGGCATAGGCATCTCCTAAGGACATGATGAAACAAAATAATAAAGAAGCAGTAAAATATAATATTGTCTCTCATAACACCTCATAGTATTTAAATCAACTTGCAAAAACATTATCCTGTTACCCAACAAAGATTTATCCAGTCCGGTCGGTATTAAGCATCAATGTGCCATTTCTCATTCCGCTCCCCATTGTTCCTCGTTGAGTTTTTCTATTAAGCGCCTAATTAAGCCCCCCATTACCGCTGAGGTACAGTGGATCACGATTACTGTTATGAAGATGAGTTGCGGTTATTAATTTGACGACCTATCTCCTATAGAACCTTAGTCCTCAGTACTGAGGTATTGACAGAGGTGGAACATTTTCGTTGCTCATGTTAATAAATGATAGTTACGTTATGGTTATTACAGGGTTATTGGTATTTAAGATGTAGTTTGTGATTTTGTTATACTATTTCATAAATACTGGATACGATGTACGATATGTTAAGAATAATATTATATTTTATTGTTTGGTACCGTTGTGGCACAGTGTTTGTCTCTTTTGCGGCGTCTGCTATTATACGAGTATAATAGAAGAGTAGATGTAGGAAAACTAGTGTGTTAATTGGTGGAACTCAACGCTGGATTTTATTTTATTACTTAAGTATGAATCGAAAGCACAGCCGTAGCTTTTACAGTCAGACGGTGTACCTACCGATGGGGCACATCCCCGATATCAGATATTAAAATAATAAACTGTAGACATTTAATAAAGGATAGGAATACAGACGATCAATATTGAAACACATTTTAATATCAACTCAATATATTTGCTCCAGTAAAACTCTATAATTTTGGATAGCAAAAAGAAAGTACATAAAAAAATAAAGCATATTTTTATCGTTCAATTTCCATCATATGGGAGTTAATTAAATTCGCTTTTTTCCATATCTACAGCTCTGTTCGAGTTTTCCAGTACAAAGGTTGGATTTTTTTCGCGAGCACTTCCCCGCTCGGGGCGAAGCTTAATGTAACAAGGGTATAAAACGGCTACGGGACAGAAGATAGCTACCATGTGGATATTTTACGCTAATTATGCTTTTAAAAATATTATTTTAATATTACTTTGTCTTGTTCTCTTTTATGTTTAGTTCTAATGTTAGGATGAAATTTTTTTTTGTTTGTTTTTTTTTTTCAAATTAGTAAATTTTTATGTCTGTGTATGTGATTTAATGTCGTAACTAATTTAGTTTTTGTATTTTATTATTATTTAATTTATTACTTTTATTTTATTTTTTTGTTTATTCTGTATCCCGCACTTAACAAGGTCACTCCATTTCCATTAAGGCTTAAATGCCATTGTCATAAAAATTTTGACTAATTTTATGAATTTCAGCTGCGAGCCTGTCATGATTCACATTTGAGGAAGAATAGTAATATTTAAAATATTTTAATATCCCCAGTCTAGTTAAGGCATTAACGGAATGCTTACAGAATTTGGCGGAATGTGGGGAACGCAGGTTCCCACGTTCCCTCTGCCTATCCTGCTATATCCGGAATACATTGTGCAGTTAAGAAAAACTATAATTAGATACTTGTCTACCACAGCAGGAGAATGAAAATAATTTAAATATATATATTAATCATTTTCCTGAGCGGCTATCGAACCCACGATCACCGTTCACAGACACATATCTATTTTCTATTTCAGTAATAAAATCTAAGTAATCTCATATCAAAATAAACAAGTATTATTATTTCAACAAAAACAACGTTGACACTTGTTGATTGTGGATATTTATAAGCGAATCGACTCGTAGCATTACATCATTACGCGCACGTGGGCGTGACGGGGCAAAAACTGGGCGTTTGCGTTTGACGAGTCAATATGTTACTTCTGTACCAGGTACCTATGTCTTATGTGGAATATTTAGTAAGCTTTTCTTTTCTTTTCTTTTCTTTTTGTATTTTTATTATATAATTGTAAAAGATAAAGATAGAACATTTCATAGCAAAAGTTCTTTTTTCTTTCAAAACACGGTGTTGGTCGCCCCTACCTAAAATTAGGCAGAAAGCAGTGAACGGAGTATCTTATCGCTAGGTTTTCTCTTCCTACCCTGCTATAAGCGGTACACAGCGTGAAGCTAAACACAGTTGATTTTATCTATAAAATTATAAATTATAAAATATGAGAAACAACACAAAATATATTAGTTATATTGATAATTGTGAATTTCAATAATATTATGTAAATAAATAATATTAATTGTTTGTCGTATTAAATATAAGATATGAACAAACACTTGTTGAATGTACCGCAAGTTGGATTTATAAATTAATTTCTCATACAATCTGACGTCGCGCTAAGTAGTAGTAAGTAGCAAAAACCTGACAGTTCAATACATGTGACCTTAAGAGAACCAAAATTTAACCTTTCATACTTAAAGGTTGGAGGTTCATGAATATATATTATTATTTATAGGTTCTGAGTATGCCTAAGATTTAATTATAAACTCCGTTTTAACAATTTTTTTAAAAATGTTTTTTGTACCGCTCTTCGAAATCGATTTTAACGTTTCAATTGCCTGAAAGATTTCAATTTTAGTCATAAGACTGCTTTACCGCATTATATGTTTCTGTTATAAACTTGGTATGCAATTGGGTTAAAATTGAGTCTTTATAATATTTTTATTTAAACGTTTTAGCCTTCAATGGACAAATTATTATTAGAATTTAATATATGATGATGACTCTTTAGTTAAACTAGAGAGGATTCTGTATTCTTCATATACGGGATGTTATATAGCAGCTATATGCCTGCTATATAACAGAGTTGGTAATTGAAATCTAGTGTAATGGCAACCTGTAACCTAGTATCCCTATGCTCAGCCCAATTTTTGAGACATTACGTCCTGCTTTACTGAACTCAACGCCGTGCTTTGTTTTATATATTCATTAATAGTTATTTTTTCATTTTTTATACATACATATAAAAACACATCAAAATCCAATGAAAAAACACATATAAAACTCAAAAAAAAATCAATACACGAACTCGTAATTCAATTAAAAAGCCTACAAACTGTAAACGTAACCGCAGCAAAGGCGGGCGTCATATTGTAATTGTATGCCACGAGCGTCGGTTGATTTGCGGCGGGCACCGGCGCTGACGTGACGTCACCGTCTGAGTGATGCCGTGCGGAGTTGCGTAATGAGCGGACTTTGAGGTTTCTTTGATTGTAACAGCTTGGATGGCTTTATAATTATATATGGTGTTTGGACTTTATGTTAGTCTTTCTATTCACAAATTGATTGAATTGAAGATTGTGAAAACTGAGTTCTTATTGAATTATGTTCAAAATTGGTTGTAAATTTGTCTGAAGCTTTAGCTTCACACATAGAAGGGTAGGTAGGCAGAGGGAATATAGAAGCCCGGAGCAACACCAATATGTAACATTAAATACACTTCATAAATAAAGTTATTATCAATAAGTATCATCTCCAGAATATCCGAAAATGAGTTGACAAGAAAATTGAAAATCTTAAGATGATCCCACACTCAATGCTGTATTATTTATAAAGGTTCGAAAGCTCTTAGAGTCACGTTCACGTCTGTTCCCGAAATATGGACCCCGAACAGATAAGGCGGTGGCAATAAAATATCGCGAATCACGGCGTCACGGTCGCGAGCCCTTGTCCCGGCCTATAACATTTCAATTTTACTCGTACCACTCCACATATTCGGCTTTTCAGCTTTGCATACGCTAGATGTGACACACGGTCGATTAGACTTCAATAAGGTTTGGACGTTTTACTCGTATGTATATTTATTATGGTATGTAGAGAAAATCTAATGATTAACAATTTAAATAAATTATTAGATAAAACTAACGAAATATCTTTTATTGTTCTGGAAAAAACAATAAATTTTGGACATTAAGCTTAATTGAAAGTCGCGACAGTAGTTAAGATAGACTGACATTTGGCCTCTATGAATGGAATTGATATTAATTGTCTATCAAAAATTGTCATCTCTCTCTGACTACCTAAATTGGTAAAATTTGTTAAAAACTAACATCGATCACTTCTATGGGGTAAAAGTGGCATTGTGCTATATTAATCTTAATTTTCTATATTCATTAATAAAATCTAGAGTTTTCTACAATATATTATAAGTAAATATATTCTAAAAAGCTCTATATATGTTGAAATATGGTATGTTGATTTTTAAAAGTCGGATTACGCTATTTTTTAACCAAGTAGTAACTTTCACCGAGTTTTAGTAACGTATACATATTTCGCACATAATATAAATATAAGCTTCACATTCATAGCAACGCTATAAACATTTCACAACCATCCTTTTTCTCTTACAAAGGATAATAATAAATGTGGGCACTCCCTCCAGCGATTATGTAGC